>CM076079.1:632500-787500 GCA_038088235.1 Zacco platypus
ACTCACCTGATTCATTCACCTTTAGATTCATTTATTATTTAAAAATACCCCTGTGATGTTCAGTTCTGCTGTGGCGAAAAAGAACAAAAACAGATGATAAGAACAGATTGATGCGTCTCATTTGAACTGAACATTGTTTTCAGCAAATAATGGTTTAAGTTTTGTTCTGCTCCTCACGCAAAACTATCTAAGGGCCTCAGAAGACTTGGAATACAGCAAACTAAATCATATTTTTGAGCTTCATACTTTAAAAAGCACATCTGTGTACACTAAAGCAGCTGCCACACATAATCATCGCTCGCTGTCCTCTCGTTTATAAACTCTTACTATTTATTATCTTCAGTCTATGTGTTTTATTCTTTATAAAGCGCAGGCTGATTGTTTTCGCAGGTGGAGAACGAAGCAGAACCTGGACTACTGCTTCCTGATGATGTACGCCCAGACGAAAGGAACCTATTACGTACAGGTAAGATTAAATGAAGATTACGTCATTCAAAGATACTCATATTTGGAGAGAACATGAAAAAAGTCACACTTATTGGGTCTATATAAACTGAGCTGTTCCAGAATGATTTTTGTACATGTATTGAGGAAGTAAATAAGTGCTAATGTACTGCAGTCGGTCCAAATAAACAGACATTTTTTTTACGAGAACTGAAGGAAATGGCTTCCCGGGGAAATAGAAAGCACTTCTAAAGTTAAGCTGATCTTTTGTAGTGTGTTCTTTTATGAGACCCCGATGAGTCGTTCAGAGCGTGTGGCGCTGCTTTTCTTAGAAAGAGCAACATGCAGCATCCACTTTCAGTTCGTTTTTTGTTTAGCGCTCCCATTACATGCATTAAACTCACCCAACATGACCGTTTGAAGAAAAGAGCGTTGAGTGAATTCAGTCGCAAATGGAACTCACTGTATAAAGTGGAACGTCACGGAATTTGGCCATATTTGGATAGATGAAACAAAAGTAAGGCTGTTAGAATGTAACATTTTGTGATATTAACGAGTGTTTGTGAATATTAAAGCTCGTGTTTGTGTGTGAATGAGCGTCTGTCGTCTCTCTGTATGAACTTCATCTGCAGAGTTCGTGAGCGTGTGATAAAACTCGTCATATATCAAATACACTCACTTGACAACCTGACAAAATAAAAGTTCGGTTTAGTTTGAAGAAATTATAGCAAAAATATCGCACAGTAAAGACTCTTTAAAGTCGTAGTGGTCGTAAACCGTGTTTGAGTAACAGAGTTATGTAAATAAATTTAATTACAGTTACTTATGATTACAAAGGGGGTTACATCTGAATATTATCTGTAAAAAGCAACAATTGTTAAATTTGTTTAATTGATTTCTGTCCTAAATTGCATTGCATTGTTTTATTTCCTATTTGGGTTTATGCATATGCTTTATTTTTTTAAGCTTAACTGTTTTATCCAAGGAATTGTTGGATGCTGGTGTTTCCTGTCATAGTTTTGCAAAGATTTGATTTCAAAAACAGTATCATAGCTATTAACTCTTTCTTGTTGTGATTTTAAATCTGTGTTTAACAATCTCAAAGTAAAAAGAGGTGCTGATTTTGTGCTTGCTGTGCTTTAAAATCACATTTAAACTAATAATGATAATAATAAAATGTATTAAAACATTATTTTTAATATCATATTCATTTCTTTTTAAAAAGTTAAAAAGTTATCTTGACTAAATAAATCAATAAAAGTTTCTTTCTTTTGATTGTCAGGTCAGTGAACTACAAGTCACAGAATGCAACTGAGCATTCAAACATGGCCGCCTTGGACTACATATCCCAGAATACACATACATGGCAGCGCTCTAATGCTGTGGAAATTATACTAAAAATGAGACATGAACGGCCGTGAAGTCGTATTTACCACTGGGAAGGTCAGGGAGTTTATTAGCCATAAACTTTAAACATGTGTCATTATCAAGACTTGGTAGTTTTGGTGTTTTTATTCAGAGTGTCTATTTACACTAAGTGCAAATGGCGTCCCTTGTTGGCTATTTACACTAGCTCCGCCCACCAATGTCTGTTTGGGCCACTCGAGTTTTTAAAATAAACGTCTTCAGTGGTTTTTGGTCATGCCTCCCAGCTCTATATTTTATATAATTCCAGTTAATGTGTATTTTATTTCAAGAACGAAAAATGTTTTATTTAATGGTTTTAGTTTTGGTTTAAACCTGGTTCAGACCGACACGAACATTCACATGTGGTCACAGAAGTGTTTTATGAACAGGTGTATAATCTCATATAAAAATATAATAAAATATAATATTGCCAAGACGATCCAGAAAGGCTGTTACGTAAAACTTATTATTATTAGCGAATACAAATTCTGAACAGCTGGAAACCGTTTCTTCTCGCTTCACACTGACGAATTATCATTGTACTTAAGTTTAAGCTGGGATAACAGAAAGTACGTTATTTCTTCCAGAAAAATGACACACTTCACCTTTAAATCATTTATCCTTTAAAGTCCCCGAAAAAGAATTGAACTTGTCATGATTATATGCTAATAACTCAGATCCGCTTTACAGCAGCTTCCTCTCCGTCCTTCAGCATTCTCTCTCTCTCTCTCTCTCTCAGCTAGAGGATGACATTGTTGCACGGCCAAATTACTTCACCACGATGAAGAACTTCGCCCTGCAGCAGCCGTCAGAGGAGTGGATGATTCTAGAGTTCTCCCAGCTGGGCTTCATCGGTGAGTGTTAACCTCCCCTCACAGCTGTATTTCCTCCAAACGGAAAGATCCCTCGGACTGTCACGAGAGTAGATGTCAACCCTTATAAAGCTGCTTGTGTCTTCAGGGGTGGATGAACTGTAGAGGTCGCTAATGAAAGAAATGTTTTCAGAGCTTCACATCTTCACAAAGTGATTTGGTCTCTTTGAAATGGAATGATCTCCTCCTCTCATAAGGTTCACATTAGTCTCCACCTGAGAACTTTCATGGACCAGACCCACACATGTCAGACGAAGAGATCAGAGAAAAAACTGAATTAAGTTTTCACCTTATTTCCAATATGTCCAAAAGTTACGACACTCAAAGTTCATTGTAGAAATCACTACAACAAAACGAGCTTCTTCCTGGGTTGGTGACATCACAAACCCCAAAATTTACATAAACCCCGCCCCTTTGTCGAGTGTTCTCGGGGGCGGGGTTTATGTAAATTTTGGGGCCATGTTGGGCTGCTTTAGAGTTGTTGTAGTCGAGTGTTGTTGATGCGTCATTTTACGCCGGACCGCTTCACAAACGAGGGTGGATTCAAGGAAAAAAGATGAACGTGACGACACATGCTAGTGATGAGTTGATCAACTCCACAGCAACTACATCAATTTATCCACTAACCGTTCAGAAACTTCTTCCTGAGTCTCTCCATCAGTTTGAACACTTTCCTCATTTTGTCTGCGTGAGATTCTCCAGCTTTGTTGTTGTTGAGCTGTTGAAGCTCCGCCCTCTTCTGGAGCAGCAGCTCATTTGCATTTAAAGGGACACAAAAACGGCGTGTTTTTGCTTGCAAATTTGACAAGCGATAATAAATGATCTGTGGGGGATTTTGAGCTGAAACTTCACACACATTCTGGAGACACTTATTACATCTTGTGAATGAGGCATTATAGGTTTTACGCTCCATATAAGCCTGTATGTATGCTTGGACTGTTGGAGAAAACATACACAAACGAAAATAACAATACAATAAACTATAAAAGTAAGCTTAAGTATTATGTAGTTAAATGTCAAAAACACTCCAATATCTTACACTAGATTGTGTGAGCGTGATCTGCTGTGATGTCACAATCATGGTGCATTGTGGTGTGAAGTGCACATATTAAGCAGAAATCTGTCAAAATAAACTTCCCTCGGCCACTTCAGAAAGTTGAACGCGAGTGTGTTTAAAAGTGGAGTTGAACTCTGTCTACTTTTTTTTTATCTTTTCCCTTTTTTTTTTTAATGTTCTTCACGTTTATTGCGCCCTCTAGTGGTGACGCCAAGCAGAACTAATTAAAGGGAAAGCTCATTACAGCATGATTCATTCACATAAAGATGGATCAGCGTAATCCTCCGAATTGAAAAGAAAGAAACTCATGCTGTTTGACCCAACAGGACTGAGTAATGACAGAGTTTTCATTATTTAAATGAAACTGATTACCCAACACTATTGTTTTGGTACTTTATCCATTCATCCACAAGTTTAACTTGGCCAACTGCGTCTAAACTCTGAGTTTAATCAGTTGGGGTTCAATTAGAGGAATGAAACTCTCCTCTTTCCAAATCAAACCTGTGAAACTCATTTTGAAATGGCAGCCAAAGTAATTGCTCTCTTATGATCTGTGTTTGAAATGAAGGCTAATTATGTTGATGATGGTGATCAGCGCTGGCTGAGGGCCTCGAGGGACGGGATGGGAAAAGGATTGATTTTGAGAGCTCTCGGCTCAGAGAAGAGGAAACTCACCGCTGGGCCGATGAGTCGGCGAGTTAGTGGAGAAAATGAACGCTGCGTGAACTCAATTAAATCAGAACAACACCTGGATGAGACAGGAAGTGACCGTTTAAATCAGGTTATGCGAGGATGACGTGACCTCGAGGGTCAAAAAAAACAACAACACTCAATATCTTCACCAGCTATTACGTTTTATGGATGTGGCAGATGCTTTTATCCAAAGTAACTTACGTTTTATCAGTTCATGCTTACCTTGGGAATTGAGTTGCTTTATATTTTTTGTGTTCCCATTTTTTTTTTCTGTGTAAGTTAGCTTTAACTAATATATCATGAGCTATGAATAATGGTATATTTGTTATTATATGGTGTTGGCACGACAAGTTCTCCGATCCATTTTCAATGGATATTTTTAGTCATCACGAGAGCTGACGGCAAACAAACTGTTCATTGTTAGCCGACTAAATTTACCAAACTGTTCTGACATCAGCCTCGCTTTCGACAAACATGAGGCTGTTTGCGTCGGTTCTGCCTGCAGTTGACTTCTATTTGCTTTGATATAGTTTGATTCCATGGGTTTCAGTCATGTTCCTCCTCATGTGATGAGCAGCCAATGAGAATATTTTGTTGTATGAATATATCAAGAGAAAGAACAGAATCAGGCATTCTCTTTTAATCAACACTAAAATGTGGGTCAGTTGCATAAAAGAACATTTTGAACAAAACGTTGCTTGTTTCTGCTTTTTTTTTGCCTTTGATTTGTTCTGGAGACTCTCTGTTGTTTCAGAAGATAACACGGAAAGCTGGGAAATTCTGTCAGAGTTACAACAGAAATCGCAATAGTCTTTTCTTCCCTTTTGTGTCGTGTATATCAGAGTGAAACGCTTCTCAAACAAGAACAGATGTAGGCGGGGCTTGATTGTGTCTGTGTGGAATTGATTGGATGATGTGGTTTGCTATTGGTGGATCTCATGTGATTGACAGGTTGCCCCGCCCTCGTCAAAGTAGAGGAGATGCTGCGAGAGGAAGATATTCTGATTCAAAATTATGAGGAACATGAATTTGTTTTTGTACACCGATAAATCATTTATTATAAACACTAAAATATTCCATTAAAAAATAAGAATTGTCAATTTCATGGAAACTTTAAGCTAGAACAAACTGTTTGCAGCCTCAGGCCTGTCCGCCGTGACCAAGAGCTCTGATTATTTTTGCAGTAATGAGGAAGACGCCTGCCAAACCAGATGAGATTCAGAGTAATGTGGGTTAATATCAGAATAGAAACGAGTCGACGTGCCAAAGCAGAGATAAATCCCCGTGATGCTCTGAACACCAGAGCACACGACCCAGTCAGTTCTGGGTATTAACACCTTTCTCAAGTCAGCTCCTTTCTGTCTTTTACACACACTTGTATATTTCTCTAGAGTCTTTCTCTGCTCTTTTACTCTAATAGGTCCCAAAGCAGCACTGAAGCTGTGATTGATGCTGCTCTCTGTCCGTATCTCTCACACACACACACACACACACACACACACACTTTCAGTGCACTTTGTCATTTCAGCCTCCCACACACACAATCACACATACAACTACATTTTTAAATCTCTTCCCCTTCCTCTCACAGCTTCTCTTCTCTGATGACGAGGACAGGGCAACCTGTCACTCACATGAGATCCACCAATAGCAAACCACATCATCCAATCAATTCCTCACAAGCCCCGCCTACATTTGTTCTTGTTTGCGAAGCGTTTCACTCAGATTCAGCACAAAACTGTTGCAACTTCCGTTTCATGCCGACTTTAATACTGCGCTTTAGTAGTTTCATCAAATATATATAATCACAAATAAATATTTAATCGCACACATCCGATGTTTTTTTCAGTAATGTGTCTCAACATCCAGATTTTAATGATCTCCTCCTGCTTTCACAGTGTGAGCGCTGAGATCTTTCCGGCCGGCTTTAGCTCAGGGATTGCAGGCGTGACGGATGCGTCTGCTGTCAGTCAGTGTTGTCTATCAGATCCTCTCGCTCCGCCGGACAGCATCGCATTGGCTGCTGATTGGAGCAGTAGTGGGAAGACAGCCGTGACAGAGCTGCTCACAAATGTACAGCATCAGTGTAAACACACGTTCACTCGTTACATTGGTGTGTTCGTGTTCCTCGCTGATACTTTCCTGCCTGTGCAACTTAAAGGAAGAGCACACTGCTGAGGGGCAGTTACCTCATCTGACTGTACATCCAGCAGCTGGACATATACAACTGTGTTGTGTTTATGAGTGTACAGAGTGAGGAAAGTTACTTTAATGCATTACAATATTGTTACACTTCCTAAAAAAATAACTAATTATGTTACTTTTTCTCACTTGGGCTTGTTAGTTTGATTTGTTTGTTTTTGTTTTAAACAAACATTCTATTTTTTGGTAAATGTAAAGGCCCGTTCACACCAAAAACGTGTGTGTGTGTGTACATGCATGTGTGTGTGTGTGTGTGTGTGAGTGTGCGTGTGTGTGTGTGTGTGTGTGTGTGTGAGTGTGTGTGTGTGTGTGTGTGTGTGTGTGTGTGCGTGCGTGTGTGCGTGCAGTGTCACACTTCTCAGGGACGATGTGAAGGTGAAGCAGCACATGTTCTCGATTCAGACAACATTTATTACACACAGCCTTGAATCGCTGCCAATGTTTTTCACAAATGGAGAGCTGAAGATATTATAACGTCTAAAAGCAAAAGCTCTTGAAGGGCTGATTAATCTCTCTGTTCCCTGAGAGATCTGTAGTTTATTGCTCTTTGTTTTATACATTTATTCATGTTGAAATATTTATTGTAATTAATTATTGATCTTAAATAATTGTCTGAATAGCATTCTGTTTGTGTGTGAGAGAGTGTGTGTGAGAGTGTGTGTGTGAGAGTGTGTGTGAGAGAGAGTGTGTGTGAGAGTGTGTGTGTGTGTGAGAGTGTGTGTGAGAGTGTGTTTGAGAGCGTGTGTGAGAGCGTGTGTGAGAGTGTGTGAGAGCGTGTGTGAGAGCGTGTGTGAGAGCGTGTGTGAGAGTGCGTGTGTGAGAGAGAGAGTGTGTGTGTGAGAGTGTGTGAGAGTGTGTGAGAGTGCGTGTGTGAGAGAGAGTGTGTGTGTGTGTGTGAGAGTGTGTGAGAGTGTGTTTGAGAGTGTGTGAGAGTGCGTGTGTGAGAGAGTGTGTGTGAGAGTGTGTGAGAGTGTGTGAGAGTGTGTGTGAGAGTGTGTGAGAGAGAGTGTGTGTGAGAGTGTGTGTGTGTGTGTGTGTGAGAGTGTGTGTGTGTGTGAGAGTGTGTGTGTGTGTGTGTGAGAGTGTGTGTGTGTGTGTGTGTGAGAGTGTGTGAGAGTGTGTGTGAGAGTGTGTTTGAGAGTGTGTGTGAGAGTGTGTTTGAGAGTGTGTTTGAGAGTGTGTGTGAGAGCGTGTGTGTGTGAGAGCGTGTGTGTGAGAGCGTGTGTGAGAGTGTGTGTGAGAGTGTGTGTGAGAGAGAGTGTGTGTGTGTGTGAGAGTGTGTGTGAGAGTGTGTGAGAGAGTGTGTGAGAGTGCGTGTGTGAGAGAGTGTGTGTGAGAGAGAGTGTGTGTGAGAGTGTGTGTGAGAGTGCGTGTGTGAGAGAGAGTGTGTGAGAGAGAGAGTGTGTGTGTGTGTGTGTGTGTGTGTGAGAGTATGTGAGAGAGTGTGTGAGAGTGCGTGTGTGTGAGAGTGTGTGAGAGTGCGTGTGTGAGCAAGAGTGAGGGAGTGTGTGTGTGAGTGTGTGTAAGAGTGTGTGAGAGTGCGTGTGTGAGAGAGAGTGTGTGTGTGTGTGTGTGTGTGTGAGAGTGTGTGAGAGAGGGTGTGAGAGTGCGTGTGTGAGAGAGAGTGTGTGTGTGTGTGTGTGTGTGTGTGTGAGAGAGTGTGTGAGAGAGTGTGTGAGAGAGTGTGTGAGAGAGAGTGTGTGTGTGTGTGTGTGTGTGTGTGTGTGTGTGTGTGTGTGAGAGAAAGTGTGTGAGAGAGTGTGTGAGTGCGTGTGTGAGAGAGTGTGTGAGAGTGCGTGTGTGAGAGAGAGTGTGTGTGTGAGAGAGTGTGTGAGCAAGAGTGAGGGAGTGTGTGTGAGTCTGTGTGAGAGTGTGTGAGTGTGTGTGTTTGAAACAGTAACTGTTATGCTCGTACATTTAATCCATTGAGTGTTGTCTAGTTATCTCTCCAAAATAAACAGTTTTTCATTAAAGCTGAAGTCATTTCTGAGCAGAACTGACTGTATTCACACAGGTTTCCCTGAACGCTCTCCCTGTGTTCCATTGGCCAGAAAAACTGATAGCCCCGCCCTAATCTCACGCTATTGGCTGAGTCAGTGTTGCTGCGTCAGGACGCTTAAACGAGTCATGTTTCAGGGCAGTCTCATGGCTCAGTTATGGTTGTCAGACTGGATTCCGAGAACGTATTTTAACTTTCGGCCGGTCTTGAACAGACGAGCTCCAGTAGCTCAAGGATGCTGGTTCTGTTTTGGCAGCAACACAATATTAGGGAGGTGCTCATAATGTTACGCCTGGCCGGTGTACATACGAGACTCGGAACAAAACCAGACCCATGAAAACTGATCTGTGTGATGAATGTGTTTGATCTGCAGAGGCAGGATGTTTCTGTCAGACTGTAATTCATAATGCATAAAAATGGATGTCTCTTCAATTATAGATTACTAAAAACCAGCTGCTTTACTGGCTGAATGTTCGCCGAAATGATCCTGAACAGTTTTGAAAAACTTAGTTAGAGGCCAATAAAAACGCAGCTATGGAGAACATCCTTCCTCCTGAATCTGATCTCATGTTTTATCATTTTATCAAGTTATTCGCTGCTCCACCTTCGAGCCGTTGATACGAGAACGTAATGACTCTCAGAGCAGCCATTCCCTTTGATTTCATTAAATGTTTTCTCGCACTTCATCTTTCCTCTCTTGAGGTTCTTGTTTAAATCCTTGTGGAAAGCGTAGATCTGTACGAGTTTAGTTTTGTCGGATGATTTCAGTCTCGTGTGGGTGATTTTCATCATCTGCTTTGCTTTGTTTCAGGGAAAATGTTCAAGTCGTTAGACTTGCCGCTGATCGTAGAGTTTATGCTAATGTTCTACAAAGACAAGCCCATTGATTGGCTGTTGGACCACATCATGTGGGTGAAGGTGTGCAACCCAGAAAAAGACGCGGTAAGAATTATACGTCTCTGTTTTCTTATTATAATTATTCTTGATATTATTTCTGTCTAAGCACTCGATCATTATTGTGTCTCTCCTTAACATACGATGTTTAATAATAATGAAATGTGTAAAACTGTAATATTTGTTTTTAAATGCCAAAATGACCGTTGTATAATTTCTGGTCCGAGATTGAGTGTGAGTGAGTGTGTGTGAGTGTGTGTGAGTGTGTGTGAGTGAGTGTGAGTGAGTGTTAGAGTGAGTGAGAGTGAGTGTGAGTGAGAGTGAGTGTGAGTGAGTGTGAGAGTGAGTGAGTGTGTGTGAGAGTGAGTGAGAGTGAGTGTGTGTGAGAGTGAGTGAGAGTGTGAGTGAGTGTGTGTGAGAGTGAGTGAGAGTGAGTGAGTGTGAGTGAGTGTGAGTGAGTGTGAGTGAGTGTGAGTGAGTGTGAGTGAGTGTGAGTGAGTGTGTGTGAGAGTGAGTGAGAGTGAGAGTGAGTGTGTGTGAGTGTGAGTGTGTGTGTGTGTGTGTGTGAGTGAGTGTGTGTGAGTGTGTGTGAGTGTGAGTGAGTGTGAGTGAGTGTGAGTGAGTGTGAGTGTGAGTGAGTGTTAGAGTGAGTGAGAGTGAGTGAGTGTGAGTGAGTGTGAGTGAGAGTGAGTGAGTGTGAGTGAGTGTGTGTGAGATTGAGTGAGTGTGAGTGAGTGTGAGTGAGTGTGAGTGTGTGTGAGAGTGAGAGTGAGTGTGTGTGAGTGTGTGTGTGTGTGTGTGTGTGTGTGTGTGTGTGAGTGAGTGTGTGTGAGTGTGAGTGAGTGTGAGTGAGTGAGTGTGAGTGTGAGTGTGAGTCAGTGTGAGTGAGTGTGTGAGTCAGTGTGAGTGAGTGTGTGTGAGTGTGAGTGAGTGTGAGTGAGTGTGAGTCAGTGTGAGTCAGTGTGAGTGAGTGTGTGTGAGTCAGTGTGAGTGAGTGTGTGTGTGTGTGTGTGTGTGTGTGAGTGAGTGTGTGTGAGTGTGTGTGAGTGTGAGTGAGTGTGAGTGAGTGTGAGTGAGTGTGTGTGTGTGTGTGTGTGAGTGAGTGTGAGTGAGTGTGAGTGAGTGAGTGTGAGTGAGTGTGAGTGTGTGTGTGTGTGTGTGTGTGTGTGTGTGTGTGTGTGTGTGAGTGTGTGAGTGAGTGTGTGTGAGAGTGAGAAATGACCATTGTATAATTTCTGGTCTGTTGTTATACAGTATAAATAAATGATCTTTGTGTCCCACAGAAACATTGTGACAGGCAGAAAGCAAACCTTCGAATCCGCTTTAAACCGTCTCTCTTCCAGCATGTTGGAACACACTCTTCCCTCGCTGGAAAGATCCAGAAACTCAAGGTGTGTGTGTGTGTGTGTGTGTGTGTGAGAGAT
The DNA here is from genome assembly GCA_038088235.1 of Zacco platypus. Classification (NCBI taxonomy): domain Eukaryota; kingdom Metazoa; phylum Chordata; class Actinopteri; order Cypriniformes; family Xenocyprididae; genus Zacco; species Zacco platypus. The sequence goes on from CM076079.1 coordinate 643,493, forward strand.
CATTTTTATACATTAGTCTCAGTACTCTGCCTCAGGACTGTGTTCATTTCCCCTCATATTTTGTCCAAATTACAAATCAGAATCCCAGAAGGCATCTGAACGCCGCTCATATCCTAATAAATCAGCATGTGTCTCTGCTCCGTCTTTATTTCCTCCAAATGAAGAGCAGAAGGAATTGCCATGGCGATGAGTGCTCGAATGACCCGCCCGGTCCCTGTCGTATTGATTTTTCTGCTGAACGAATCTGACGCTCCATTTCCTGCTCACTGTATTCTTCATCGTTACAATCTCTGCTGTTATTCTTTCTCGATAGTCTTTCATTTTCTAGACATCTTCTTTTATTTATGTTTTTCACACTACAATTTTTGTCTGTTTGAGGTTGGAGTTCAGAGGTCGTATTCAACAGAAATCTCAAGACTAACTGAGATATTTTGGAGCAGCTGTTAATTTACTCCATCGAAGAGCAGCTCCTGAACACACAACAGTTTTTTGGTCATTTGGTTTTTGGTCAATTTTTTTTAATTCATCAAAATGGCACAAAACTTGGTAAAGGTCTCGGCTCTTATGTAAACACGCACAAAAGAAATTATGGACGTGATTTGAAAAGGTTAAATGCTCCTGAATGAATGAGGTGAATCTCATCTAGTGGAAGCGTTTGGTACTGCACTCAAACAAAAGCTCGTTTTTTGAGATATCAACCTCATATTTGCAACACTTGTTTGGGTTTATACTGTTGAGTTTCTCACAGTTTTAGAGTTAAACATGGAGTAAAAACACTTTAAGGAATAACATTAGCATTTAATGGGGTGTAGAAATAGTTTGTGAGGGTTTATTTCGCTGTTATTTTATTTAGTGTTGTGTTTTTATGGTTGTGATTTGTGTTTAAATATTGTACATTACTTTAGTCAGTGGTTAGTTGTGTAAAAGTGCTTAGTAAATAAACGAAACGAAACGTTTTGTAAAATATATATTTTATATAAAAATTTACATTTTTAATTAAATTAATAAAAAAAATTTTAACATTTTAATTTGTTCATTTTTCACAAGAATAAATTTAAACGTCTATTTCTATTTAAGTTCACTACTCTTTTTCTTCTTTTAACAATAATCTGCCAAGCGTGTTCTTAAAAAATAGGCCAACTGAAGTCCCAAAAAAACGTTCAATGTTTATGAAAGATTAAGTTGGAAATTTCATTTTTAGATGTTCTGAATTTTTTTGAATTTTCTTTAAACTCAAAAAGTGAATAAATGGATTGTAACTGCTGCAGAAATATAATAACATAACATCCCTATAAAAATAAAAATATAGTACATTAATTTCATTGAAATAAAATGATAAATTGTGGTAATTTTTGACCGTCGCGAGAGGATCACCTGACGGTTCGGCAACACTTTCGTTTGTTAACACACTTCTGTTAAAGATAAAGTTACTTTGTGCAATCTTCATATTACATTCCTGCAAATTCACTGGCACTATCCTCTGGCGAACAGTGTTTTCTTTCCCATAGCGCCACCTTCGGTGACGCAGTGTCTCGTTCCTCTTCTCAGACCGCCTGGACGCATCGCTGAAGGATGTTTTGGGTGGTTATTTTACTAATAAAATGATCATGTGAGAACATCAGTGAGATTTTATGATATTTTTTGAGGTGATTTTAGCATGTTTGGGTGTGGACGAGCCGCTCGTTTAATGTGAGCGCTTCCTGAAAGTCTGGGTCGAGGATGAAACGATAAAATATGACCATAAAAAACATTTGAAATATAGTGAAAATAAAAAAAGACACTTTAAATGTGGCTTTAATGTTGCAACAATGAAACTCAGTTTGACACAAAATGTCTGTCTGAAGAAACTCTGTCCTTCTGTGTGTTTTGGTCAGGATAAGGACTTCGGGAAGCAGACGTTGCATAAAGGTCACGCTAACCCGCTAGCGGAGGTCACCACCAGTCTGAAGACGTACCAGCACTTCACGCTGGAGAAGGCCTATCTGGGCGAGGATTTCTTCTGGGCGTTCACACCTGTGGCCGGAGACTTCATACGCATCCGGTTCTTCACGCCGGTCCGTGTGGAGAGGTACAGACCGACCGTCACATTCGTCCCAACGTGCTCCAAACAAAACACAGCGTGTCCTTCGCAATCCCAGAATGCCTTGTGATGATCTCACTGGAAAGATTTAACAATTTAGTTCCTTCAGTATGCATCAAAAAACATCAACAATAGTTCAACTTAACCAGAAAATCTGACCCAGTATTTATGTCTCCATATAGAGTTAAAACTTTACTCATTTCCTCCACAGGGAAGTTGATTTTGAACAATATCTTATGAAGCTCTAAAGATGGTCCTCCTGTGGCTCTTCATCGATGGAGTCAGGCCGCTTTACTTTAACTTATTTTAAAATAATAGTGTTCAACAGCTGAATTTGTGGTGAAAAACTACATTACCCATGATGCTGTGCTGAAAATCCCACCAATCGAAACAAGCAAAACACACCAAAAGATCTCTTTAGCTCCGCCCACTCCCATGAAGCACTGCGAATGATGTAATCGAGTCTGTCTAGTACATACACTTAAATATTTAAATATTACTATATATATATAATTCTAGCCAATATATTATAACTGTTGTAAATTACAATAGTACTGAGATTTTTTTTTAATTATTCATAATTAAATAACTTTTTTAAACTTCCAGTTACAATATTATTAGATTGTAAGACATTCAACAGTTAGTTCTTCATTCATTCATTCCTTCATTCATTCCTTCATTCATTCATTCTTTCATTCATTCATTCATTCATTCATTTCTTTATTCCTTCATTCATTCCTTCCTTCCTTCATTCATTCATTCATTCATTCCTTCATTCATTCCTTCATTCATTCATTCCTTCATTCATTCCTTCATTCCTTCATTCATTCCTTCATTCATTCCTTCATTCATTCATTCCTATATTCATTCCTTCATTCATTCCTTCATTTCTTCATTCATTCCTTCACCCATTCATTCCTTCATTCATTCATTCATTCATTCATTCATTCATTCCTTTATTCCTTTATTCCTTCATTCATTCCTTCCTTCATTCATTCATTCACTCATTCCTTCATTCATTCCTTCATTCACTCATTCATTCATTCATTCCTTCATTCATTCCTTCCTTCCTTCCTTCATTCCTTCATTCATTCCTTCAATCATTCATTCCTTCATTCCTTCCTTCCTTCCTTCCTTCATTCATTCATTCATTCATTCATTCCTTCATTCAATTTAATTGTTGAATATCTTTATCATCTTAGATTTCAGGTATCATCCAAATCTAAAGGAATGTTGAAATTACAGTCTAAAAAATTATAAAATCAACATTTTTAAATGCATAGTTTAGTTTCTCAATTGTTTTTTAATTCAGTTATGCCGTTTGCAATGACTCCTGGGATTGTAGTTCTTTCCCTGACTAAAGCTAAACTTCACAGTCTTGTACCTTTTGTATTTTTGTCCGATTTTCAAAAACGTTTTGCTTCAAATCAAAGTTTGTAGATTCTCCTCGTGAATCACATTTCATGAATTTCTCCATCAAACCTGCGCTAGAGTTCGCTTTATTCACATATTCGCATAATTTCCAACGTTTTGTGGACAGAAGGTTACAGCACGTCAGTGTTACTTCAAAATAAAAACAAAAAAGATCATTTGAAATGCAAAAAGTTTGGAATTGTAAACAAATATTATTATTGTATTTTTTTATTTTACAGTACTACTGTAACTTACAGTCATAATGATGATAATAATGACTATTATTCACTTTGATCACTTTTGATAGAGACACTTTCACAGATAAAAAGAGGTTTGAGTCCTTTTTAAAGTCCGGCGACAAAATCAAAATAAAACTAAAAAATGATTAAATCTATTTTCTTGTCTCTCGTGTGACCATGAACCAACATCAGAGAAACATGTGGCGTTAAATTATTGAAATATTATCTTAAAATCTCAAGGGGAAATATTTTACATCAAATGTGGTTCATCTGGGAATCGACTCCCATCATCAAACGCACAACTCTCGCTCCCGACAGACCGCTGTGTGTTTCTGTGCTCACGGACACAATGTCGGCTGACGGACGGCGTTTCAAACGCTCATTCCTGAGGTTTCATTTCCTTTGCTGGGAAGGTTTCTGCCGCGAGTGAAGCCGAAAGCGTGTTTTCTGTTCGGCCTGACGCTGACTCAGACCAGCTGATGATGCATCAATCTTCATGAGCCGCACTCGTCCGTACAGTTTTAACCCTTATGGAAAGTTCATGCTTAATTGAGAGCTAATAGTGCTGCGTCTGAATGAGAGCGTTTGACTCGCTTCATGCTACAGAAGACACGGTTTAACAAGCGCAGGTGTCCGTTTACACTCCGCACGGCTCTACATGTGTAATTATAGAGAAATCTGGCCGTCTGTGACCGCTCGTGTTTCCCTGGAGGAGGAAGAAGATTGGACTTTTGTTTTTGGATCCTCGGAGATGTTTGAATGTCATTGCGTCAGACCGCATCATCACGGTTTTCACAAAAATATCGATAATAATCATAAATGTTTCTTCAAATCATCAAATTAGAGGAGTAATGATGCTGAAAATTCAGCTTTGATCACTGGATATAAATTACACTGTACTGTATATTCACATAGAAAACACATGATTTACATTAGAATAATATTTCATAATTTTATTGTGTTTTTTAAAAGGTGATCATGAGAGACTTCTTTCAAAAACGTACCGACCCCAAACTTTTTAAACTCTAAATGTCTGAATACTTTTCGGGTCATTGTGTGCTTCAGAGTCTATATATATATATATAATCTTATCATGCATTTATTTTTAAAGAAACATCTGCAGCACCGTTCTTTAGCATTGCACTCCTTATGGAATTGGTAAGATTGATGGTTTGGATGATATTTGTGTGTGTGCAGGTATTTCTTCCGCAGTGGAAACATCGAGCACCCTGGAGACAAGCTCTTCAACACCACAGTGGAGGTTCTTCCTTTCGACGTGAGTCGCTGTCATTGTGTGCAGAACACTGAGAGTGTGATTGTGTGATTGTGTGTTCCCTCAGGAGACGCTGTAAACGCCCCACAGATCTGAGCTCAAACACTCCACAAGCTCCACGCTTCAGTCAGGGGTGAAAATATAGTGGCTCTTGTTTGAGCAAGAGCTGAATTTATCATAGTTGGGCTGGAACGTGTTTAAAGGAGTGGCTGATTATGATTTGACTTTTTCAACTTTTGTTAGTGTGTAATATTGCTGTTTGAGCAGAAACAACATCTGTGAAGTTATTTTCTTGTAAAGAAAGCCTAAAATTTACATAAACCCCGCCCCCGAGAACACATCACAAAGGGGGCGGGGTCATGTTGTGCTGCTTTAGAGAAGAGGAAGAGTTGTTGTAGTCGAGTGTTGTTGATGCCGTCATTTTACGCCGGACTGCTTCACAAACGAGGGTGGATTCAAGGAAAAAAGATGAACGTGACGACACATGCTAGTGATGAGTTGATCAACTCCACAGCAACTACATCAATTTATCCACTAACCGTTCAGAAACTTCTTCCTGAGTCTCTCCATCAGTTTGAACACTTTCCTCATTTTGTCTGCGTGAGATTCTCCAGCTTTGTTGTTGTTGAGCTGTTAAAGCTCCGCCCTCTTCTGGAGCAGCAGCTCATTTGCATTTAAAGGGACACATACAAAAACAAAAAGCGATTAATAAATGATCTGTGGGGGATTTTGAGCTGAAACTTCACACACATTCTGGAGACACCAGAGACTGATATTACATCTTGTGAAAGGGGCGTTATAGGTCACATTTAAATGTGCAAGCATCACTATTATTATTGCCTATACTTCACCTGAAGTATTAAAACACGTCTGATGCCTTAAATCATGCTTGCGGGTGAACGACATCCTTGCAATCACCGAGAGCAAAAGATCAAGATTAATAAAAACATGCTCTGTGTATTTTCTTCACCGCTCGTCTAATGACAGTCAGAATGACCGCTGACAGATGTGAGCGCGAACACAGCGGATATATTCACCTCAAAGTTGTATTTCATGTTGTATTCTTATTAATCTTGATTCCTCACAGCTCGTGTGTTTCTCAGAGTTCTGCGGCGCTAATAGAGTCTCCTGAACGCAGAAGATCAAGGGCAGGATTTTCATTAAATAATAACTTACATTTGGGTTTGTTTTTCACCCAATCCCATCATAAACCCCCAGAACACTTGGAATATACGACACGTGTCGCATCGGATCATTCTGTGATACCGTTCCATCTTTCTTAAAGCTTGGTTGCCATTCAATGACATTATACGGATGAGCGGGATTTAAAAAAAACTCCTTTTGTGGTTGAAAATGAAAGAAGGGCATCATGAGAGTCTTCACTCTCTCTCTCTGTATCAGCGCCACAGCGTCAGACAGCAAGAGTTCGAGGAACGTCGGAGAAAGCAAAGCAGTGGAGATAAAGATATACTTCTGTTTTATGAGCTAATGGAACTGAACTGACACACGGTAATAAAATGTGACCCGCTGTGTGTGCGGTGGTCGCGGAGGAAATATTTCTCCCCGAGGGAGAGCAGACGAGGGGCGGCACTGTGATTTAAGATTACAGCCGGAAACGGACGTTCGCCGCAAGATTAATCGTGGGATTTTCTAAGAGAGAGAGAGAGAGAGCCTGTCGCCGTTTTAATATCTCTCATCCACTCACTGGTTTTTGCTTCTCCTCCCTGCCGGCTTGTTTATATCTCTCTTTCTCCTCATTTCCCCACTTTGTAAAAGCTCCCTTTAGGGACATTTACGGAATTCAGCCGGATGTAGGAAATTATCAGGCAATGCCCCGAAGAAAAGAGTATTTGTTGTCTGTTTTATGCTGTTAATGCAGTTTGGGAAATTGGAGCGTCGCTCTGCTGGGGGTTTTGAACATATTTGTCTTTTCTTGGGTCACATTAGAGTTTTGGTTCAAGAAGAATCTCCATTTCAGAAGATACAGTTGCCAGGGACGCAGACACAAGATGTGTAAACGCAGTATCTAGTGTTGTGTGCTTAAACATTTACATGAAAGACTTTAGCAGACGCTTTCACCCAAAGCGAACAAAACGATCAATATAACAACAATATGTGAGTGCTGTGCCAAGTTAGTCTAGTACAGTACACGAAGCAAGGTATTCATCTTCTTCTGGACAGAACAAGAGCTTGGACAAGGAGTTGTGTATGTAGCATGCAATAATCTCTATATGACTGAACAGTTTATGAAAGCGAGTGCAACTGTATGTTTCACCAGATCTGAGGTGATATTCCTTTATTAGAAATGTCAGGAAGTTCCTGATCTTCCTAATGTTGTACAAGGCAAATCTTGGGCAGGACTGGGCAGTTCGAGCAATGTGGTCTGTGAAGTTCATCAATCACAACTCCAAGGTTCCTGGCTGTCCTGGATGGTGTTTTGGTTCGCTGAATGGAAAAGTTGTGAAGAAGTGTTGGGTTGGCTGAGCAGTTCTGGTTGAGTTGAAGATGGTGGTCCTTTATCTAGAAATGTATGTCAGACAGGCCAAGGTGGGAGCAGATCCCATCAGATCATCTGGATGGAATCATCAGCATAGCAGTGAAAGGAAAAGACATGTTTACAATGCTAATAATGGCCTGTAGGTGCAGAAGAGAAGTGGTCCCAGCAGCGAGCCCTGAGGTACCCCGGTAGCCAGATGTTGTGACATAGACACCTCACCTCTCCAAGACACTTTGAAGGACCTACCTGAGGGTTAAGACTTGATCCACTGGAGTGTGGCTCTGTTGTCAACAGGAAGAACTGCAGTGAAGGCCTGCGCTGAGCTTCCTCTACGTGTCATCTCAGGGCTCCTGCGTCACCTCTCTTTAATGCTTCCTTCACGCTTTAATTACTTTTGCTGTCATTTTTATTTTATCTTGACAGAAAAAAAGAAAACACAGATTGGTTCAATATATAACTTTCAGAAGAATCTCTGCCAAAGCTGACATTTCTAATAAAGGAATATCACCTCAGATCTGGCGAAACATACAGTTGCACTCGCTTTCATAAACTGTTCAGTCATATAGAGATTATTGCAGAATAAAGGCCACGGGATTTCACACAGAACAGCTCAGTGATCCCAAAACTAGATTTTTACAGTTTGTGAAGAAAAGAGTTGCATTTGTCCGTGCAAAACTCATCACAGTGCTGTGGGTGCTCATTTAAATTCGAGTGGTACTGGTGGGTTTCCGCGGGAAATTAAAGTAAGCAATCGTCATTACGTCACATGAAGAACCCAGCTAGTAGTGACGGATCATTTATAGCCTTTTCTCACAGCATCTGCGATAATTAATCTTATCATTTTGATGGCGGATTGTATGGTACGACAAATAAACGCTAGAGATCAGACTGTACAGTAATTGAAATCTTTAGCGGTAATAAACACTGATGTTGTTAACATTAACAATTTGAGAGCAAAGTATAACAATAATAATAGTTTGCTCAGTTTGACGTGATCCGAGCTTAGCGATCTTTAGATTTAATCACCATTGGCGGCGGGATTTATACTAATGCTTTTTTTTTCTCAGTTGGTCAGAACAAAAGCGGCAGATTTGTTACTTGTTCAGATGACATTTATCTTTAGATTCTTATTTTTGTCAAACTTGAAATCTGTGATTGTGAAGTTCAGTATTCAGACTGACAGCAAACATTAGATTCATCCACAACCTGCGTAAAGATGATAATTCTGCAAATAACTGCAACTCACCCTTCGCAAGCCCCGCCCCCTTTAGTTACTGTTGCTATGTCCGCTCTCATGCCACACATCATGTTCTCACGCAGTGAAAAATACATCGCGGAGCAAAGAGGACACTGACAACGTATGAATCAGGTTCGTATTTAAAATATTGTAATTTTTTAAAGAAGTTTAAACAATTGTGCGGAAAGACGTGATTGCACACAATTTTTCAAGTACAAGTTCACCAACGTTAATTTACTAACAAAATGGCGGATTCGGGATTATAATTAGTTAGATCACCTGTCAATCAAACTGTTTGCGAAGGGTCAATTGCGGGTTTCAAACAGAGATGGAGACAAAGAGGCAAAACTTACAGACTGCAGCTTTAATGGTAAAAAACCCAATCTGATCATTTGCAGTTCAGTTTTCTTGTAAAACAGAAGAACAGATGTGAGTGAGTGGAGAGGGTTACTGAAACACTCCAACTCTTTCGTCCCTCTTCAGAATATTCAGTCGGAGAAAGAAGCCCTGAAGGAGGGGAGGGAGAAGACGCCGAAGTACCAGCGCACCGAAGACGGCTTCATCAGAATAGGTGAGCCGCACCTGCAGTGAAGAACATTAAATATAGCGGAACATTCATGCTCACATGAAGCTGAAAATGCTGAAAGAAACCGTGCTTGTGGTTATGAATGACTGATGTTAGCTTGTTGTTGTGTCGGTTTGCTTTAAATAAGAGATCTTTTCTGACGGTTTAGTCTTGTTTCACCATCTTGAACCTCATAAACGACGCAGAATTGATGCAATATCATTTAGCGCTATTAAAACGGCCTCCGGTGACGTTCTCCTGAAGAAAACACACGAGGAGAATTTGACTCGTGGAAAAGATGTGACATATTGACAGGGCTGGGTCGATTACTTTTAAAATGTATTTCACTACAGATTACAAAATACATGCTTTAAAAAGTCATTTGTAACGTATTTCGTTACATTACTCAAGTTTAGTAACTTAATCTAAATACTTTAGAATACTTTGGAATACTAATAAGTGTGGAACAAACACAAAAAAAGGTCATTGCAAGTTTTTATCTCACAATTCTGACTTTTTCCCTCAGAATTGTGTGATATAAAGTTACAATTGTGAGTTATAAAGTCAGAATTATGAGATATAAACTCACAATATTGAGAAAAGTCAGAATTATGAGATATAAACTCGCAATATTGAGAAAAGTCAGAATTATGAGATATAAACTCACAATATTGAGAAAAGTCAGAATTATGAGATATAAACTCACAATATTGAGAAAAGTCAGAATTATGAGATATAAACTCACAATATTGAGAAAAGTCAGAATTATGAGATATAAACTGACAATATTGAGAAAAGTCAGAATTATGAGATATAAACTCACAATATTGAGAAAAGTCAGAATTATGAGATATAAACTCACAATATTGAGAAAAGTCAGAATTATGAGATATAAACTCGCAATATTGAGAAAAGTCAGAATTATGAGATATAAACTCACAATATTGAGAAAAGTCAGAATTATGAGATATAAACTCACAATATTGAGAAAAGTCAGAATTATGAGATATAAACTCACATACTAAATTCACAATTGCAAGAAAAAAAAGTCAGTATTGCAAGTTTATATCTCCCAATTCTGACTTTATAACTTGCAATTGTGAGTTTAAATCTCGCAGTTCTGAGAAAAAGAAGTCAGAATTGTGAAATACAAACTCACAATTGTGAGGGAAAAAACAAATAGTGAGAAAAAGTTGCAGTGACGAGTGAATTATAAAATGACTCACAAAACATGAAAACAGTGGAAAACATGAATCTTAACTCTTTTTCAGACGGTCAGAGTCAGAGAATCACCAATCGCTGTTTAAATGACATTAAAACTCAAAGTAATCACTTTGGTAATCTAAAACACTTTTCAGATGTAACTGTAATCTGATTACCACCCATTTAAAATGAAACACAGTGACTCAAATTTTGTATTTTAAATATGTAACTAAGTTACTTGTATTTCGTTACTCCTCAACCCTGCATATTGATTTGTTGATTGTAATCAATTCTCATTTTGATAGACCAATATTGATGTGAAATTTGATTCAGTCTCCAGCCCCAGTGTGAATCGTTCACTGCTCAAATCCGTGGAGAAAATCTGTATTTTGAAACGTCTGAACTGTTTTTGATCTGTGTGCCTCTCTCACTCTTTTTCTCATGATTATGTACGGCTGTCGGTCTGATCGCTGCGCCTCAGGGTTTATGGAGGCCCGTCCCTCGTGACGGAGCGTTAGAGTTCCCCTTCAGTCATTAATGCGCTGAACATAATCCAGACGGACTCTTCGGAGCAGGAGCACAAAATGCATGTTAATCATTCAAAATATTTATCCTCAAAAAAAGGCAAATGACATTTGATCCTGCTCTCCTGTATGTTGCTTTGATGTGTTTTGTGTGCAGTTTGAGACATTTCACACACATCATTAATTATGTGCTCACAATATTCTACTAATGGTTTGTTTTTCCACCCAATCAATTAAAGATCTGCATCAGCCTCGTATATCTCTGAAGACTTGTTATGCAAATGTGTGTGAAGACTCGTCACAGTGTGTGTTGGTTCGTCCCTCAGGGAAGTTTGAGAACGGGATCGCGGAGGGCGAGGTGGACGCTTCCTTCGGCCCTCTGGAGGCTCTGCGGCTCTCGGTGCTGACCGACTCTCCTGTGTGGGTCATTCTCAGCGAGGTACAGGTCACCTTCTGCTGCTGCGCTCTACTACATTATCTTTTTGATTTGTTTTCACAACATTTGTTCTTTTGTCAAATCAACTTGGATAGTTAATGTGGTTCAGTTGACATAATATTTTGAGTTTCTATTGGTTCAATCAAACGTCTAAATTGTATTAACTCAACATTTTATCTGATAAACCAACAATTTAAAAACGCTGACTTACGCCTACAACCGACGCACTGTTCATGTGAAGGGGAATAATTTTCAAACGTTTGGAAACATTAGTTTTTAATGTTTTTGAAAAAACACACCAAGGCTGCATTTATTTAATTAAAAATAGTCAAAATTGTGAAATATTATTCCAGTGTAAATCATCAGTTTTCTATGTGAATATATAGTACAGTGTAATTTATATCCAGTGATCAAAGCTGAATTTATTTGATCAAAAATACAGTAAAAACAGTGAAATATTATTCCAGTGTAAATCATCAGTTTTCTATGTGAATATATAGTACAGTGTAATTTATATCCAGTGATCAAAGCTGAATTTATTTGATCGAAAATACAGTAAAAATTATGAAATATTATTCCAGTGTAAATCATGTGTTTTCTATGTGAATATATAGTACAGTGTAATTTATATCCAGTGATCAAAGCTGAATTTATTTGATCAAAAATACAGTAAAAACAGTGAAATATTATTCCAGTGTAAATCATCAGTTTTCTATGTGAATATATAGTACAGTGTAATTTATTCCTGAATTTTCAGCATCATTACTCCAGTCTTCAGTGTCACATGATCCTTCAGAAATCATTCTGATATGATGATCAAGAAACATTTATGATTATTATCAAATGTTGAAAACATATTTCACTGGAAACTGTCATACATTTTATTTTTCAGAATTCTCTGATAGACAAAAAAAAACATTTATTTGAAAGTGTCTTTTGTAACATAAATAAATGTCTTTACTATCGCTTGTTTTGCTCAATTTAGTTACATTCCTGAAAAAAATACAATCTTATTTTTTATTATATACAACGTAAATGTCATTTTATTTCCTTTTTCATTTGCGAACACATCTTGAGTTCTCCACCTTCTTTCTCTCTCCAGATTTTCATCAAGAAAGCCGAGTGATGTTGTTCAGCAATACCTCACGTGTTCTCTGGGCTCTCTGGTGCAGGATGGCGTCTGCTCAGCACCTCCACAGGAGCTTCACACCGGTTTCTTTAGCTTGGTCCAACAGTGCCGACCGCTGGCGCCGAGCTGTTACAGCAGGGCAGAGAGCGGCAGGCGGACACACAGACGCACAGCTCGTGCTGTCAGACGCGCCGCTCCCGCTGTCACGACTGTCTTTTATAAACTGTATTTATATGTATATATGCCCATGGTTGAGTTTATGTAATTACACTGGGATGTTGTCAAGGGCTTCCTGGACGGAGAAACTTTGACATTCGACTAATGCTGCTTTTGGAATGGACTCTTCTTGATTTCCTACTCGAGATTTGATTTTAAAAGTTCAATTTGTGTTGTTAACTACTTGACAAAAGCTTCTGTTTAGGCTACTCCAAATGGTGTGTATTTATTGTATTTATGACGATACATCAAGAGTACACACACGTTCTAGACACGTGTTAGTTCATGCCTCCGAATCAGTCCAGAAGATGACGAAAGAGTGACGTTTATTGTAACTAGAGTATGCTGCAGAACTCTTCTGATCATTAAAAGGAAATCAGTCACAAAAAACTCGAGGGAAGCATTCTGAACGTTTTATTTATATCTTTTTTTTAATCATTTTTTACTTTCCAGACAAGTTTATTATCTCTCGCAATGTTTTTCCCCTCTTTCTGCCTTAAAGTGACGCAGTCGAGTGCAGAAACATCCCAGGGAACGTTCTCAGAACGTTCCTCAGTAACGTTAATGGAACGTTCGTTCAAAGTCTTTAAAAATGTTCTCAAAACATTAGTACAAAAATATTAATGGAAACATTTTTTTTTTGGACGTTTTTTAAATATTCCTTGTTACAGAACGTTGCCATAATATTTCCAAAATGATAAAATAAGACGTTCGCATAACCAAGAATGTTTTGAACGTTCAGAGAATGTTTCCGTAACGTTAGCTGAACGTTCTTGGAACGTTTCCTCCCAGAAACACGGCTTGAAATCTGTTCAGCTCAGTGTGAATCGATGCGTGTTTAGACACATAATAGGAATAATTCATATTTATCAGATGTTACACAGATTTGCCAAGGGTTCTGATATTTATCCATGCCTTACTATGATTCGCCGTTTAGTTTAACAAAACACGAGTGATAGAGGTGAACTGGACGATCGGCGTGTTTGGACAAGATCTCGAGCAAAGTCTATAGAGAGCGTTTGCGCGGTGAGACTACACCATCTGAAGAGCCAATGAGGTTTGGCAGGAGGGTCATGTGACTGGCGTCCAGGCGCCGCCCCCTCAGCTTTCACTGTCCCTTCATTGGTTTCTCTTGAGCTCTTTGAAAATGTAATGCTCAGCTGATCTGAATAAAGTCAAAGTCCAAACTTGACCTCAGTGTTTATATGTTGTTACACAGACGGGATGCAAAGTACTGTTTGATGAAGACGAGCTCTAGAGAGAGATATAAATGATTATCCTCTTATATTTCTGAGAATGTATAGGGAAGTGGCTTTGAGTGCGTCTTTGACTCTTCCCTCTCATCTTCTTCAACATTAACCCCAGCCTGAGGCCGTGTTTAGAGTAAACAGGTTAACCCGTCTCACTCGTCCGGCGGCTCCAGCGCTCTCTGGAGATGACATGATGAACTCTGGAGCTCAGCGTCACTCGCGTGACTGTACAGATACTGTCACTGATTCACACTACATCAGCTGGAGGAGAGTCCGTGGAAAAATACAAGTGTTTCCACACAAAGATTCTACATCATTTACTTTCCTCTGTGGAGCATAGATGTGTGTGTGTGTATGTATATATAATATATATATCATGTATATATACGTGTGTGTGTATATAATATATATATCATGTATATACGTGTGTGTGTATATAATATATATATATATATCATATATACGTGTGTGTGTGTGTATATATAATATATATATCATATATATACGTGTGTGTGTATATAATATATATATCATGTATATACGTGTGTGTGTATATAATATATATATCATGTATATACATATATACATGCATATATATGTATATATATATATATTATCTACACACATACATAGATACTATATATATGTGTACATAGATGTGTGTGTGTATATATATATATATAATATACGTGTGTGTGTATATAATATATATATACATATATATACACACACATATACATGCATATATATGTGTATATATATATATATATTATCTATACACATACATAGATACTATATATATATATAAATATGTATATATGTGTTTGTGCATATATGTGTGTGTATATATATATATCATATATATACATGTGTGTGTTTATATAATATATATATTATATATATATATATACAAAAATACACACATACACACACACATATATGCACAAATATATATTATCTATATATATATATATATGTATACATGTATATATGTGTGTGTATATATATATATATATAAGTAAACAAAAATTCAATAAAATCAAAATAAATAAAAATATCAAAATGTTTGCAAATACTAAAACATTTTACATTTTTGAAAAATAAATATAAAATGCCTTTTTATTTAAAAAAAAAAGGCTTATTACCCTCATATTTACATTTATATACTAAATTTAGATAATAAAAGTAGATAACAGTTTAGTATTTCTTATGCTAAGACATGTCGCAACATTTTCAGAGCAGTTGAAGTATACTCGATCCTAAAATGAAATCCGTCATCTTTCGCTTCTGCTGTGATGTATCCAATCAGCGTCTGTTTCCGTGTACGCCACGGCCAATCAGCGGTGTCCACGAGGTGCAGGTCGGAGGCGGAGACCACAGTCTGTGACAGACATCAAATCTGAGCAATCATCATCGCGCGATGTCGAAGAGGCGTGCTCGTGATCAATACAGTAGCCAATCAAATCGCGAGGGAGGCGGAGCCTTCGAATCCAGATTCATCGTCCACAGCCACACGTGACGCGCTGTAGTCTCAGGCGGAGAGCTGCATCAGTGAGCACGGGTGAGTACACTACACCTGCGAATGTCAGCTTTACTACACCTGTGCGCCTTTCTGTTCGTGTGTGATCTGTTTTGCTAATGGGTTGTTGCGAGAAAGGGGGAATGAATGGAGTGTAAACACGAGCAGAACTGCGTAGAGCTCAGCGCTAGCCGCTGGAGCTAAGCTAACTAGCTCTGGTGTCATGTCAATAAAACGCGTCGAATTCAGAGTTTATCACTCAAACCTGCTTCCTGTTATTAACCGTGTGGATTTATGATCAGTGCAGTGAATGAAGGGTTAAAGCGGTGTGATCTGGTGTTGAGAGAGATTATCAATCAACTCAATGAAGTTTATCAAACACTGACTGATGAGTTTCCTCGTAATTTGGTCGCTGTTTACATTTATGATGAGGTTTAATTCATCTTTCCATGATGCGGATTCATTTATAAAAGTGTTTGTGTCTAATATTAGATGCGAGGTGTTTCTGGTGTTAAATGTGGAGTGAGTTCACATCGATTCTGATGTTTGACTCGTGTCAAATAACACAATCTTTCATTTTCAGTTTGACTTTATAAATGGATGTTTCTGGAAGGTGAGAGGCTGAAACCGGCTGAACTGGAGCAGCACATGTCAGTTAAACCGTCACTTCCGCCCTCTCAGAGAGGTCGAGGTCACGAGGTCACTTTCATTTCCTTGTGTTCATCCCAGCAAGAAGAGGATTGTTGTTTTCTGGGTTGTTAACATGTAACTACATGTTTTCAGATTCTGCTCAACTTTGACCTTTGTTTAACCAGTAGTGGCAACGCTTTTCTAGAAGCTTCACGCTGATCCAGCTCATGAGAATTATCTACACTACTTTATCTATTCACTTTATGGCCTCTCTCCTGCTCTGAGGCAGTGAGTCACACTTCAGTGGTGCATTCTGGGAAGGTTGTGTGTAGAAGGTCTGTGGATGTGCCTTCCCCCATCGTCTCAAGCCCAGATCTGTGTGTGCATTCGAGTGTAAAGAGCTTAACTGTGTGTGTGTGTGTGTGTGTGTGTGAGAGAGGTGAACGGACCTCCGTTTGGACCCACACTTAAAGCATTCGTTCACTTCAGAATTAAAATTTCCTGAGAATTTACTCATGTCATCCAAAATGTCTTTCTTTCTTCAGTGGAAAAGAAATTAAGGGAAAACACTCCAGGATTTTTCTCCATATAGTGGACTTCAATGGGGTTCAACGGGTCCAAATGTCAGTTTCAGTGCAGCTTCAAAGGATCTACATGATCCAGACGAGGAATAAGAGTCTGATCTAGAGAAACCATCACACATTTTATTACAAAAATAAACATTATATACTTTTTAACCACAAATGCTGGTCTTGCACTGCTCTGATGCTCCACACATCACGTCATCACGCTGGAAAGGTCATGCATAAGTACAGATCCAGTGTGCAAAGACTAAGTCAAAAAGGTAAAACACTGATGTTGGAGAAGAAATTGAGTACCTACTGTGGTACTTCCTCCTACGTCACGTGACCTTTCCAGCGTGATGACGTGATGTGTG
Source organism: Zacco platypus (assembly GCA_038088235.1). Taxonomy (NCBI): domain Eukaryota; kingdom Metazoa; phylum Chordata; class Actinopteri; order Cypriniformes; family Xenocyprididae; genus Zacco; species Zacco platypus. Next base: position 660,641 of record CM076079.1, read on the forward strand.
GAGCATCAGAGCAGTGCAAGACCAGCATTTGTGCTTAAAAAGTATATATTTTGTTATAAAATGTCGATGGTTTCTCTAGATCAGACTCTTATTCCTTGTCTGGATCATGTAGATCTTTGAAGCTGCACTGAAACTGACATTTGGACTTGTTGAACCCCATTGAAGTCCACTATATGGAGAAAAATCCTGGAATGATTTCCTTAATTTCTTTTTGACTGAAGAAAAAAAAAGACATGAACATCTCAGATGACGTGGAGGAGAGTGAATGATCAGGAAATAAATTCAGAAGTGATCCGTTCCTTTAAGCCTGACGTGAGCAGTTGCTCCAGGGAATCGTTTAACTCGCACTTTGGTTTGTTTAAACAACCAATATAATGTACAATCGACCAGGTGTTATTGCAGAATCAATGTCATTATGGTGATCAAATCTTGTGTTAGCCTGAAGGCACGCCAGTTAAACCTCCTTCAGACGGTGTTCTGACACGAGCGTTTCTCAGCAGGAAACGCTAAACACTCTGAACACTAAAAACACTAAACTTCTCACTGAAACACTCTGAAGTCTGCCAAAAACATTCAAGGTTTAGTTTATATAAAATCATTTCATCTTAAGTGAAAGTAACTATTTTTCTGATGCGTATTCGTATATTAGATCCGTGCGTTCTGTCTTAAAGTGACAGCAGCCTAATAATTGAATCTGTGCATTCGATCTTAACCAACATGAGCAAGAATCGGGATAAGATCATGATTCTGTGTATAAAAAAAATATTTTTGCCGTATCGGCCACTCCTAATATCACACGAGACTAGAACAGCTCTATAGGAAGGAGTTTTATTCGTTCTCAGTGATTATGTAAACCTGTTTGAGAAGACTGGCCGATCCGAGCCGTTGATACGGTCTGCTGTGGGCTCTGCCGGCTCTAATGTTTAATCAGCGCAGCAGATCTCGACCCAAACTGGATTTCGAGCAGCTCACTGTCAGTTAGCACTGCCATGTTGAATGTCTTCCTCTTTCTGTCCCAGTTGTTAGTTTTACAGGGTCAGGATGGAGTCGGTCCAGTTCAGAGCGTCTGGAGGAACCGCTCAATAATGAGACGGCCATCCAATTAATTGGCTGATATTGGACGATTAACACAAGTGTTATCGTTATTGGAAGAGGAAACATTCAGTTTTGCTGTCGGCGTTGATTAGCTCATTTCCTCTTCCACGACAGTTTTCTTTCAGGCGTTGAAAGAACTAGTTAGTAGTTTTGCTGACCGTTCAGCTCAGATTAGCTTCATAGTGCTGATGATGGTGGGCTGGTGTTGTGTGTAATCGCTCGACCCCCTGAGATGATCGCTGAGCACCAGATGGGTCAGGACCGGATCCTGTGACCCCTGACCCCACTGACACACACACTCCTCTCCGGGGATCCTCAACTCCAGCGTCCTGCTCTTAAACATCAGCCTCAAGCTAATTTAGCTGTTCAGTAACCCTTTCCCCACCAGCATGTTCTTTTTAAAGGATTCAGAATGAAAACTTCCTGATGATTTACTCTTCCCCAAGATGTCTCTTTCTTCAGTGGAAAAGAAATGAAGAGGAGATTTTTCTCCATATAGTGGACTTCAATGGGGTTCAACGGGTCCAAATGTCAGTTTCAGTGCAGCTTCAAAGACTCTACATGATCCAGACGAGGAATAAGAGTCTGATCTAGAGAAACCATCACACATTTTATAAAAAAAATAAACATTATATAATTTTTAGCCACAAATGCTGGTCTTGCACTGCTCTGATGCTCCACACATTACGTCATCACGCTGGAAAGGTCACGTGACGTAGATTGCGGTCTCTATTCAAACACCCACTCGATCTCATTTCTAAACGTCAAAGAGCCGCTTTGACAAGTCCGATCACAGCGAACATCTGTGTTGATCCAGAGAGAGCAGTCGTCATGTGTAGGTATGAAACGGCTTCAGTCTTTTCACCCACACAGTATCATTATTTCTGTCTCACAGTGTTCATGTGATCACAGGAGGAGTACTGGATAGCAGATTATAGTTCAGATATAAACACTAATGTCTACAGCAGCAATTAAACAGAGTCAATAATCTTTTGAAAGGAACTTGACGCTTCAAATAAAGATTGTATCATTACATCGATTCACCAGGAGATGGCGACAAGAGATTGTTAAAATGTATCTGTCATTGAATCATGAATCATTCAAGAGATTCGTTCTTTAAATATGAGTGGCCCAACCAGACGCTGGTGGGCGGAGCTAGTGTAAATAGCTTTTGCCAACAAGGGTCGTGTAAATAGAAATATCAGAGTCATAATCGCACTAAATCGCGTTTAATTTCAGTGGTGTTTTTCATATTGTGTTATAAATCCTGCAGTCTTAATATATAATCAGACTTCTTGCCAAAATTGTTGAAGTACAAACCGTTTATGTGTTTTTTGTAGGGCTGCAACAATTAATCGATAATAATCGATAATGAAAATAATCAACAACGATTGTCATTATCGATTAGTCGGGTCTGCCCACGTGCACACCAAACGTTCACCAGTATTGTCAAATTATTTTTTATCCGATTAATCGAAAAAATAATTGGCCAACTAATCGATTATCAAAATAATTGTTAGTTGCAGCCCTAGTTTTTTTATTACATTAGTTTATTACAAAAAAATTACTATATTTATTATAAAATATTTTTTTATATCACAATTAAAAATTTATCAGAAAAGTCACTATTAAATCCCTTCCTAGTGGTGCCGCTCCAGTGGAAGTGTGTTTACGTCTGGACGAGAGACGGTTTCTCCTGAAAGTGGTGTTTGTTTAGTTTGGGCTGTCATGGTGAAGTGTTGCTAGCGGACGCTGTTGGCACCACTGCTTCAGTCTCTAATCCTGCGTGTGTTAAGCTCATTAACGCCGCGGTCTGTGGGGTACGGCGTCTGTGTGTGTTTAAACACCACCCGCTGCCCGTTTAAGGTTCTTCACGAGGTTTATAGAGACTCCAGAGGAAAGGTCTGACAAGCCAACGACAGTCATCACACACTCGCGCTGGAGAGAGAGAGAGAGAGAGAGAGAGAGATAGGGTTTCTAATACAGTGAAATTGAGGTAATATTGGTCATTAGAGTATTTAAATCAGCATCTGCTCACTAACACCAAAGGATACTTCAGTTGAGATGATGCTTACAGTGAACGTAGAAGGAAAACGACCGCTTTTATACAGCAGGAAACACATTTTATAATAAAGTAAAGTGCTGGTTAGTTACGGAGGAGTGTGTGTGTGTGTGTGTGGGTTTAATCTCATTGGGGTAAATCTTATTAAAGAAAAGAGGCTGATGCTGCAAAACTCCGCCTCTCTGCCATCCCCATGGCAACTGGAGTCATGGGGACCCTGGGATGGCAACATGTCCACTGCAACTACAGGCCGCTGTTTACATCATGTGTACCATGTGACTAGAAACTGAAGGAGTCGCGCTCTACCGTTCGTGGGCAGAGCTTCATAAATCCTGCTGATGAAGTCCTGATGTGTTGTGGGATTTTTAGAGCTTCTGTTGACAATTTGATTCACTGACTGTTCATTCATGACTCTTGTGTCTGTAGAATATGGAGCTGAAGATGCGGTTATGTGTGGCGCTGCTCTCTCTGAGCCTGTGTCTGTTCCTCGTGGGTCACGTGAGGGCGCAGGAGGAGGCCGATGACATGGAGATGGACGTGGAGGATGCCATTGATGACATGCAGGAGGAAGATGTAGAGGAAGAGGAACAAAAAGCCCCCGCTGCACCGCCTGTACCCACGGTACGAGCTCCAGTGCTGGACGATCAGTTCACACTCTTCTGTGATTGGTTAAGCTAGTCATTTAAAGGGCCAGTTCACATTTAAAAATGTTCATTTGTGTTCTGAAGATAAACGAAGGTCTTGCGGGGGGAGTAATTAATGACAGAAATGTCATTTTTGGGTGAACTAACCCTTAAAGTGTTGTTAAATATAAAATGGTGTTAAACAGGAGAAACTAGGTTAACATCTTCCCGAACGTCTTTATTGAAGGTGACGTATAAAGCTCCGGAGCCGATGGGAGAGCACTACTTCGCTGAGTCATTTGATAAAGGAACACTTCAGGGGTAAGATGTGTCATCCTCACAGCGCGTGAAGAGTGTATTTGTTATTAATATGCAAACAGTAATATTGTGAAATATTATTCCAGTGTAAAACATCTGTTTTCTATGTGAATATATAGTTATTCCTGAAATTACTCCAGTCTTCAGAGTCACATGATCCTTCAGAAATCATTCTGATATGATGATCGAGAAACATTTATGATTGTTAACAGTTTTGCTGCTTCCGAATTTCATGATTCTTTGATCAATAAAACGTTGATTTGAAGTCTTTTGTAACATTATAAATGTCTTTTGATCATTTTAATGCGTCCTTGATGAATAAAAGTGTTAATTTCAATGAAAATAAAAATTCTTAGCAATCCCGAACCTTTGAACGGTTGTGTATATCATTTGAAATTTGTCATTTTGACCTTGTTAGTTAAATTTGTTTTTTCTTCTAGGTGGGTTTTATCTCAGGCCAAGAAGGACGGCATTGATGAGGAAATTGCAAAATATGATGGTAAGTTCAATATGTGATTTAATTTGTCTGTCTAGTCTCAATACATCTAAATAATATTCAAATTTTTGTACCAACTAGAAAAGTATACCTTAATGATTAGTTCAGCATACAAGCAACTAAAAACACTTCACCTTTGAATGATAAAATAAACCGTTTCAGAGTTTTTCTGCCTTCAGCCTTTTTTTTAGTTCGTTTGAACTTTGAAAGAATTATCCTGAAAGTTCAAAACTTTACGTCATTTGCTGTAAAGTGGTTTGAAAGTGAGGATGTGGCGTGTTTTTGTGTGTAGGTAAATGGGAGGTTGAGGAGATGCAGAACACTAAACTCCCCGGCGATAAAGGTCTGGTGTTGAAATCCAAAGCCAAGCATCATGCCATCTCTGGTCTCCTGCTGCGACCTTTCACCTTTGATACCAAACCACTCATCGTCCAGTGAGTATTCACGTCTGCTCTCCGTATGAGTTTGGATTAAGCCTAAAGAGAACATTTTAGTTAAAATATTGTGAGGAATTGGCAGCAGAATCAAAGTCCTCGTGTTTTCATGTGTCCAGGATTAAAGTTTATTGACATTCCCTGAGAATGACATGCTGACTGAAATAAAAGCATGTACTCAAACAATGAGATGTGAAATGATGATAGTAAAGATCTGCCATGTTTCCTCAGGTATGAGGTGAACTTCCAGACCGGCATCGACTGCGGCGGCGCTTATGTTAAACTGCTGTCTCAAACTCCTGATCTGGACCTGGTGAGACGCTCTACACGTTCATTGTGCTGGTGAACATTGAAGGAGACTAGGAGCTCCTTTTAAAATTTCACTTGTATCAAATTGAAGGCCATGAGTCTTAACTTTGGAGAAAAATCCTGGAATGTTTTCCTCAAAAAACTTCTAAAGAGCCGTTCAATCCATGAAAACCACACGTTTGTCAAGCGATTCCTGTTGATGAATGATGACAATGTTTAGCTGATGGTGTTTATATCTTACCAGGAAACTTGTGGCATTTCTAAGAAGCACAGCTGCTTTATAAACAGAGCTTACCAGGGTAACCGCTATATTTCTGCTGCTCTGTAAGCGCGAAACTGTTTACGTTCTGCTGGATCGGTTTGTGTTTAATGGAATTGATATAATTATCCATTTTCTGAAGTGTTTAAAGGTTGACATGTGTAACGCTTTTTGTCAACCTGTATATTTGAACTGTAAAGTAGTGGTTTTTACAGTCGTCGTCATTTTGTGGTTTGGAGGTTATCATAGATCTTGCTCTCCCCTGTCCATATGATATTAATTTTATTTGTGCAGGTCATAAAAGAAGTCTTAAAAACCCTTAAATTTGATTTTAAAAACCCTGAAGGATGGCCTGCTCTCAATTTCCTGAAACTTAAAGATGATCAGTGTAAAAACGCACAGGCTCTGTTTCTGCGAGGTATTAGATGTGTGCTCGGAGATCTGATTACATGTGTCTGAAGCGTCTCCTGTGTTTGGATTTCATCGAGACGCTCCCCTCGTCTCATAACGCTATATCACTTTCTCTCATGTGTTTTGGAACAACGGGGAAGTTTGAGTCTTTCTCATGTCGTAGAATGATTGTGTTAAATCCGATTCAGGACTGATGGGTTTCCTCTGCGAGTGTGATGGGGTCAGATGCGTTTCTGACTTCCTCCATACCTGGTTTCAGTGATCTGATCGCAAAACATTTACACCTGTATTCATTTCTGACCACTTGTGATGCGATTGTGTCCTCACCTCTCTGCTCCCGTCTGTCCTCGCAGGCGGAGTTTGTGGATAAGACTCCATACACCATCATGTTTGGACCTGATAAGTGCGGTGAGGATTACAAACTGCACTTCATCTTTAGACACAAGAACCCAAAAACCGGCGAGTTTGAGGAGAAGCACGCGAAGAAGGCTGATTCAGACCTCCGCACGTACTACACCGACAAGAAGACTCACCTCTACACTCTGGGTAACGCACACATCTCCACTTGCTTTTGCTCAGCATGAAACCAGGAGGCGCTCATGAGAAGACCGTGAAAGTGATGTGAATGTCACACCGAACGTTCGTGTCAATGTGTTCTCCTGCAGTGTTGAACCCTGATAACAGCTTTGAGATCCTGATTGACCAGACCGTGGTGAACAGCGGCAATCTCTTGACGGACGTGACTCCCCCCGTCAACCCTCCGGCCGAGATCGAGGACCCCGACGACCACAAACCAGAGGACTGGGACGAGAGACCCAAGATCCAGGACCCAGACGCCGTCAAACCCGAGGACTGGTGAGACGGAGAGAGTGTTTGAGTTTGTGTGACGATCAAAATCATCACTTGTTGTCCACGTCCTCATTGTTTGGTGTGTTTGTGATTTAGGGATGAAGATGCTCCCGCTAAGATTCCTGATGAAGACGCTGTGAAACCCGACGGCTGGTTGGACGATGAGCCCGAGTACATCAGCGACCCCGACGCCCTCAAGCCAGAGGACTGGTAATGCATTCTCCAAACTCTTTCCCCGCCAGTGTTTTCACGGCCCCAAGAATATTTTGTTGGAGTGTCTGAATATGCAATTCATCAAAATGAAGATCAGAGCCTCTGTTTTTAAACAAAAAAACTAAATGTTTTATTCTAGCTTCAAGAAGTCTTTTTTTCTATCAACACTTGGAATATAGGGAAGTTTCATTTAAAAAAAAAAAAGCTGAGAAAATCACGTCTTTATCAAACACTACATCTGGATAATGTTCAGCTCGATGATCAATGCAGTAGATCGCTTCCATCAACACAAGCTTCACAGTCTGTCACACTTCCTGGATCCACATTACAGTTTTCATCTATGCTGTTATTGTTGATGATCACATTATCTTTCATATGCATCTGCTTACATATGAAATCGCTCGTTTCTGTCTCCCTCGTCTGTTTCCGTTCAGAAGATTCTGAACTCATTGTAGAGATGTGTAACGGCGCCCCCAAGAGTATCACCGTGATCACGTGGAAACCGCTTTCTCATATATAACGGGAAACTGTGTTTGGCAGGGAAAGGGTTAATAGATATTTTTGGTTTTAAACACGATTACTAAAAATTCACACAAAATTAATGTGTTTAAATCTCATCAAAATAACTGGAAAAAACTCCAGTCATGATGGTGGGAAATATTATAAGGTATAAAAAATTGAAAAGGCAATGTGTAAATTTACTGGAGATGAGTGCTGTAAATATATTAAAATATCATATTTACATTTAAACTATAAATGCAAATTATTAAACTTTTACCAGTAAGCAAATTATTATAACATTTAGTTTTTTGCAAATGTGAGTATTATCGGCCAGCTCTTTATATGAAGCTGATATAGAACACACATACAGTGAGACTTTATTGCAAATATCACTTCCTCGACTGTTTGTGTCGCTGCATCATATCGCTGTAATCTGATAAACGTGACCAAGGCGTGAAGATTTTCTAAACGTGTGAAGATGCTTTGAAAAGCACTATATAATCTGACTGGACTTCGGTAGAAATGTGTGTGAAGTTCAGTTTCAGACGGTCATGTGACCGCAGACGTGAGCGTTAAAGGGCCGCGCTGGAACGAACGAGCTGAGCGCCCGTGGAGTCAGCGGACTTTAATGAGGAAATTAGGACCGCTGGGGTGGTGATCTAGATTTAATTGTTATAATTATAGAGAGCAGAGCTGAAATAGGGATATGAGGTTGTGTGAGCGTCTCTTCCTGCACTACATCTGTGCTCGTCTCTCAGGGACGAGGATATGGATGGCGAGTGGGAAGCTCCTCAGATCCCCAATCCCGTGTGCGAGACGGCGCCCGGCTGCGGGCCGTGGGAGAGACCGATGATCGACAACCCCAACTACAAGGGCAAGTGGAAGTCGCCGATGATTGACAACCCGAATTATCAGGTAACTGTGTGCGGATGATTTTATGATCAATGATTCAAAATCATAATATGGTTTAGCAGTATTTATCTGAACGAAGCCGTTAAAGGTGAGGTGTAACTCCTCACACGTCTGATTGTTTGTTGGTTTGTCAGGGAGTGTGGAAGCCCAGGAAGATCCCGAACCCAGACTTCTTCGAGGACCTGCACCCGTTCCGCATGACTCCGTTCAGCGCCGTCGGTCTGGAGCTCTGGTCCATGTCCTCTGACATCTTCTTCGACAACTTCTTCATCACCTCTGACCGTACCGTGGCCGAGCGATGGGCGGCTGACAGCTGGGGTCTGAAGAAAGCCGCGGAGGGAGCCGCGGAGGTACAGAACATCCCTTTATCTCGTTCTTCTGCTCTCCCTTTCCCTCAGTAACGTGTTCATCATGATCTCGCCGGAAGTAGAAGGTCATTTGGGTACTTTATGAATGCGCTGTTGCATCTTTAATGACTCTTGCAGTGTTTTATAAGCCGTTTGATCAGTTATAGGGCTGTAAAGAACAAATGATGTTTGTGTTGAACACTCGGATCCATTGAACAGAACTTGTGTGAGTCTTTCAAAGCTCATTTTTGATCCATTAATGCATCTGTCACTGTTTGAAGCGTCTGTCAGAGGAAATCAACACGTGCTGTCGCGAATAATTAAGCCAGGCGTTTTCTCATTGGATAAGGACACGCGGTCTCATGAATAATGATGAGACACGGATGAGTGCGAGAAAACATCCTGGAAGATGAAAATATGCATCATTTGAAACCAGTAAGAATACAGAGAGAGATTTCTGAGAACACATTTTAAACTAGATTTTACACGTTTGTCCTTTCCGCTCTTATTTGTCATTGATCTCTCTGTGACTTCATGTCATTAGTAAGAAGTGGAACCGTTTCTTCCTCATTTTTTCCTGACTGGTGTGTTGTAAATCGGCAGCGCTCTAGAATCTGTTTCCACTTACTCCTGACACTTTCCCACCTGACACGGCACAGGCCGTTCACACTCACACACACACACGCACACTCACACACACACACACACACACACACACACTCACAGAGAGCTTGTGTTCCTCTGCCCTTCACACGTCTCACCTCTCAATCTCTACACTATCAGCATGTGATAAATATCTTCCCAGAACTCCATTCCAGCCTCTGCTGCGGCCCAATCCCAGAATTCCCGGCTGGTTGGAGCTATAAGTGACCTTCACTGACACGAGCCCTATGAAATCTGCGTTTATTCCGTGTTTTCTGTTTTAAAGTTAAATCAGATTTCAGTAATCCATATGTAATGAACTGAATCACAAAACTTAGACAATTTAACAAATGTTTATGAAATATATTTTATTTTTCCCAAACTTTTGTTTTCCGTTTTGATTTTTCTTGACTCCACTTTAACGGTCTAATTTAAGTTGTAATAATCAAAAAGCTCGTTGAATCGATTGAATTCATAATTCATAACAGTAATGGTTCCCTATGAATTTTTTCAGCAAATCTGTTTAATTATTCTGGATTTATTATTTAATAAAAAAATGAATAATTTAATAATAGTTTAAAGCATACATTGCAATAGTAAAATGAAGATCTTTGAGTTTCTGTAAATGATATTGTGCTTTAATATTCACAGACACTCGTTCAGTTTAACAGTACAGCCACACTTTTAATTTATTCACTGTAAATTCCATTTGAATGACCGGATCCTCGTTTTCCGCATCGAGATCGGAGACCTTCATGGTGTTTTGTGTGTAGCGGCAGGAGTCAGAAAGTTTCCCATGATGCCCCTGTCCATCTCGAGTCTGTTTCAGAAGTCTGTGTGTCGCTGCGGATCAGGGAATGTCTCTGGCTCTGTCGAGGCCCCGCTGAGCGCCGTGCACTCTGGGATTAGCTGGATTTTAGCCGGCTTTCATGAGAATTCCTACTGTGCAAATGCCTTTTCCCCCAAAGGTGGATTCCAGGCATGCCTTGCATGTTAAACCGGAGGGCGGCTCCGTCCCCGGCTACAGGACCCAGCAGAAGCCTGTGGCTTCATGTTTTGTTTTATCAGTCGCGATGGCTTTGTCACGCCGACAGCAAACGGCGAGTCGACTGAAGCCTGTTCCTCGTGTGACTGAAGGATGTGCTCTCTGTGGTTAACTTAAAGAGACGGTTCGCCCAAAAAACATTCTGCCATTCACTCATCCAATCGATCACAAAGGAAGATTTTGTTTAGGCTTTTGTTCACATATATCCACGTCATATACGGTCAGCTGACGCACAAACGTGTGTGGTGTGACACAAATCCAATGAGGTTTATTTCTGTTTCCTATATTTGGTGTGTAAAAGCCGAAATTAAATCTGTTTATCGTATAAAATGATTTAATGTTTTCAGAAAACTGATTAAACATGGATTTCGTTTATGAAGGGCTTCCAACGGCACATTTTTTTATCTTTCAGTGCAGGGGAGAAAATCTCAGATTTCATTAAATAAAATAAAAGTCTTAATTTGCATTTTAGTGATGAATGAAATTCAGTGTTAAACTCTTGATTTCTAGGATTTGCTCGATCCAGTTGACTGTCATGTTCATTGTGTCCTGGTTTATTTTGAGAAACTATAATTCCCAGTGATTATTTGTGAAAAATACTGTAATAGAAATACAGAATCAGAAACTTGAGTATAAACACTTACTTTTTTACACTTACATATGTGTCTGAAAGAGTCATGTTCACCAAGACTGCGTTTATTTGATCAAAAATACAGTAAAAACAGTAAAATATTATGTAAATCATCTGTTTTCTATGTGAATATAGTACAGTGTAATTTATTCCTGAATTTTCAGCATCATTACTCCAGTCTTCAGTGTCACATGATCCTTCAGAAATCATTCTGATATGATGATTTGATGATCAAGAAACATTTATGATGATTATCAGTGTTGAAAACAGTTTTGCTGCTTCAGATTTCTGTGGAAACTGATACTTTTTTCTTTCAAAGTTAAAAATAACAGTATTTATTCAAAATAGAATCTTTTCTAACAGTATAAATCTTTATTAACACTTGATCAGTTTCACACATCCCTGCTGAATTAAAGTATTAGTTTCCTTCAAGAACGAAGAGAACTCAGAGATCTGATCAAACTCTTGAGCGGTGGTGTATAATGTTATGAAAGATTTGTTTGAAATAAATGAAGAAAATACACTCTTTATTCATCAAAAAAATCCTGAGAAAGGTTATAAAAAAATCTGTTTTCAACATTGATAATATTTCTTGAGCAGCAAATCATCATATTAGAATGATTTCTGAAGGATCATGTGAAAACGGCACTATTACTTTTTCTGTATTTTTGATCAAGTAAATGCAGCTCTGATGAGCAGAAGACTTTCAAAATATGAAAATTAGTAATGTGTCCAAACTTTTGACCGGTAAATTCGTGTATATATATATATATATATATACACATACACACACACTGGCTTTAATAACCCATATTACTACAAACATAACCAAAAATGCATTTTGATTTAAATTTTGATTAATAATTATTGCTGCCTAGTGGATTGTACCACATGACCCCAGTCTTTTTTGTCCGTTGTCTCGATTCGTGAGGGTTCACGCTGACTCTGAGCTGTGATTGCCTGATTTATACTCTTCTGCCATTTTCACCAGCATTTATAAAACTGTGTGTGTGTGTGTGTGTGTGTGTGTGTGTGTTCACAGCCCGGTCTGATGAATCAGATGATAACTGCTGCTGAAGAGAGACCGTGGCTCTGGATCGTCTACGTCCTGACCGTGGCTCTTCCTGTGGTGCTCATCATCGTCTTCTGCTGCACTGGAAAGGTGTGTGTGTGTGTGTGTGTGTGTGTGTGTGTGTGTGTGTGAGCTCAGTATGATGTGGCATTTAAAGCCATGTGACCTTGTATGGCTGAGAGTGGATCTGTAGGGCAACGGTCTTCCTGTGTCTTCCAGAAGAGCTCAGCGCCCACAGCCGCCGCTGAATACAAGAAGACCGACGAACCGCAGCCAGACGTGAAGGATGAAGCTGAGGAAGAGGAAGCCAAGGAGGACGAGTCAGGTCTGACAGATAAACATGCAGGGACTTGGACCTTATGAAGGTGGAGCTGTTTGATTTACTCGGTGTCGTTGTTTCCTCAGAAGCAAAGAAGAGTGAAGAAGAAGACTCGACAGGAGAAGGAGACGAGGCCGCGGAGAGCGACCACAAAGACGACGGCACATCTAATGAGGTAGAGCGCCTGACGCTTCAGATCCTTCAGTACTATTCAGTTACATTTAACCCTGGAAAGCCTGAGATATGAAATAATGCTTTTGAACCATCAGACAAAATCAAAAAAGTGTGTGTTTGTTGAGTGTCATCAGGTGTTTATGGATCAGATAGTCTGATATAGTGAGAATATGGAGGAAAAACTGCTCAGATTTATTCAGAGGCTCAAACTGAGCAAAAATAGGCAGTTTTGTGCAGATATGCTGATGCTTGTAAATCAGTGAGATATTTATAACAGTAAAACAGATCCTGACATAAAATCATAAATATCAATAACCGCCAATAATGTGTTAGTTAGAGCTCAGCACAAATGAGCTCGTTTACAGTCGGTGTGTGACGTCACTGTTGTACTTAAATCAAGTTCAAACACATTTCTATGGATGTATGGGGTTTTTTCAGTGACGCATCTACTGTAAACATCTTCATTTCAATCATTTTGACTATCAGTACTCCATTATATTCATGTCGCACGTGTTCAACACCCCAAAAATGAATCATTTGTGCTGTATTTACGAATCTGTGCGTGAAAACACCTGGAGCACATGAGCAACAGATGCCACTGAAGTCTTTACATCCCTGTTTATCACCATTAACTCAGTCGTTTCTACTCCAAATATCTAAAAACTCTAAAATCCAGAAGCTTTTACTAGATGAGTAAAATGACGTAAGATTTTTTTTTTTTTTTTTTTTCTGGAGAAAAAAAAAACAGTCAAAAGCAAATTTATCTGTTCAGGACAGAAACAAGATGGCAGATCATTTGGCTTGTTTTTAAGCAAAAACTCACTTCATTTTGATAGTTTTTTTCTCAGAAAACAAGAAAAAACATCTTATCGTTTTACTTCTCTTGTGGATTTAAGAACTTTTATATATTTAGACTGGAAACGAGACAAAAACACTGAGTAAGAAAAGCATTTTCTGCAGTGTAAGATCAGCTTAAACACCTACATTTGATCAAAGTATTGTTTATATGAGGTCAAACTGACCTAAATCACATGATGAGGTTCATGTACACAGATGATGAACAATAACTTGATAAATGATGTCTGGATAATCCATCGATCCTGATGTCACATGCTCACGTTTGATTCTCGTCATTGTTTTGTGTAGAAATCGGAGGACGACATTCTCAGAAGGTCTCCCAGAAACAGGAAAGCGAGAAAGGACTGATGGACTTCCTGAATCTGTTTCAAGTGCAAAAGTCCTCAAGCATATGCCAACATCCCTCTCCTGCTCCGTCTTTCCTCCTCCCCTCACCCCTCCCCCGACGATGGTCAGACGGTCCGCCACGCAACCAGCAGCGAATCAGACGCCTCCTCGAGCGCTCTTGACGCTGACGGTTGTCACGATGACCATTGAATAGCATAGAAACTTTCTCCGTAACTAAAAAGGAAACGCAATCTTTGTTACCATTCCTGAACTGATCATCTGACGCTCGTGTAAAGATCCCGTTCCCCCTCTCGGCTGTCACACACACACACACACACACACACACACACTTCCAGACAGTGTTCCTGAACCCTAACATATGATGACAACACTATGGCATACTTGGTATTGTAAGGTTTACAGGCCAACAGCTTTATTCCTTTGTTCTAGAATTACTCGAGAAGCCATAGCAGGTCAGGTGATTGATCGGATAAATTCGTTATAAACTATATAAACTTTAAAACGGCCGCTTGACAGCTTAGATACACACCTAGGTTTTAACAAATATAAAAGAGATGTTTTCTATTCCGTTTCGTCATGGCGTCAGTAGAAGGCTGACCCGGCTCGACGCAGCCGGCCCGCGCTCAGCGAGGTGTCCAGGGAGAACGCCGGATAGATTCGTAGCTTCTAGTGTACTGCCTTACTTGTAGGACACAAGATTTGCTAATATTTTTTTTCTGTGAATGTACTGTGAGTTTTTGTCTAATACATTTTGTTCGTTTGTTATTGTTTTTGCTATTCAAAAGGACTTTTTACTAAATCATGGATTGCTGTACAGATGTCTTCTCTGGTCTTGAACTATTCTAACCTGTCCAGCCCAATAACAGGTGTTTTATCTTCTCTCACTGTGATGTCATATCCTGTCCAGCAGCAGTAGCGGCTTCCTATTTCATCGAACCGATCGCGTTCGCAGCACCACGTTCGAACCGTTCCAAATCACATGTTTGCGTGTGAATCTCGTTAAAATGTCACATTTAAGGCAAAAGAACAAAAAACGTTTTAGACGGTTAAGATTTGCGTTTGACATCTTCGTGACCGATAAACTGATGTCTTTTTAAAGCATAAGGCAGTACTACAAATAGCATGATGTGTAAATGCTTTAGCATTTAAATATTATTTTCCCACATTACAGAAACAAGAACGCGCTTCATTTGCGTTTTCGATGAAGTGTGACGTGAACGCGACGTTAGATTCACTCGATTTTCTAGTTGACATGAAGAAAAGTCCCGGGTGTAAAGCAAGTCGTTGAATTATTCACTCGACCGTTTCACGTCCCTAAATACTTGACCCCCCAAAGAGATGAAAAAGTCACTATTGGGTGCCTAAACTGATCTGAAGTCAGAAGCTAGTGTGTTTAGTGTTCTTGAAGTTATACACTCAGTATGGAAAACTGTTCCTATTCCATCGAAACGGTCACGGGATGTGCCACGCCGCGACGAATGAAGAGTCGGCAAAAGAAAATCACATGACCTTCAGGCCAATATCTGCTGCTCTGCTGTATTAATATCTTCCTCTGATGGGCATCATCTCCAACTATAAATGTCCTGTTTCTGTCCACCGGTGATTTGGGCTGTTCTCTTTCTTTTTGTTTTTTCTTTGTCTTTTGGATTACCATTGTTTCACAAATGTAGGTGATCGGTAGTGTGGATGGATGGAAAACCAATGGATTGTGTGATTTACTGGCATAATTGAAGTTGTGAAATTGAGATCACGAGTCGAGATGATGATTCTGGTCTTGCTGTGACGGTTTGGGAAAAGTCCATCATGTTACTCACAAACTAAAATAAACTGATTTGAAGAACGAGAGACGTGTGTTACTGTGTGGATTTACAGAATCTCATTAAAGGATGTGTCACTCGAAGGAAAATGTGAATTACAAAAGCAAATGTTTGGAGGTGGATGTGCTTGACTTTCATTAAATCTGACAATACTAAAGCTTATATAATAAAATCAGAGTCCAAATTCAACCAACCAAATATTAATAACTGATTATTTTGTAGTCTGTATGTTTTTTTTTTCCTGTCAGCACTTTTTGCTCAGTGAAATAAAACCTGTAGCTGTAATTTGCCTAATCATTTTATCAGATAAAGATCTTAACCAGGTTCAGTGTTTTGTTCCTCATGTTTAATAATATTTTCCTCATATTTTGATGGTTTAATCAAACTTGTAGCATAATTAAAGACAAATATGGCCACTAGTTTACTATATCATCATTTATATTGATATTATAATACTTACGAGACACTATTGCTCATCACAGGGTTCAAGCCACACACACAATCACTCACAAATATCACAACAGATATTTTGGAAATGTAATAGAAGGAGAGTTATAGTTTGTTGAAGGACAGTGTAAACCTCCTAAATCAGGTCAAACGGCGTTATCTGTGGAAACTGGCAAGCCGTGCTGCACGCTATCATATCCAAAAATGATTAGATTCTTCTAAAAATAGCTCTTTGAGATGCAAAACGTTGATCTCAGCAGTTAAGAGGTTGTAAGGAAGAGCTATTTTTGGAAGTGATAGCAATGTGAGTTGCACAATTCAGATTTACACAATCAGAGCAGCGCTGGGTTTTGTGGTGGACACTGAAAGCAGGCTGTCGTCGAGCCGGTGTCAGACCAGCTTCCTGTTTCTTTCAGATCATCAGTGTTTTCATCTCCCAAACAGAGTCAACATGCGTTATGAAAGCAGAAAACCCCAGTCTGACAATCACACGAAGAGAGGCTGTGGTCTGGAAAACATGACAGAATAAACCCTTCACAACCTGTGATGTGTGCGGCTCTCATCATCCGTTTCATCTCCCTGCAGAATGTGCGACATTTGAACAAAATAAGGATCATAAAATGTTATTTTTCTTTTGTGCTGTCCTGAATAAGCTATTTCACAGAACAGATGTTTATGTACTCCATGAGACAAAATATATATTTAATAATAATAAAATTATAATATAAATTATAATATAATCTATATCACAATTCTGACTTTTCTGGAAAATTGTGAATTTTTATTACACAATTCTGACTTTTTCTGGAAAACTTCAAGTTTATATCTCACAATTTTGATTTTTTTCTGCAAAATTGCAAGTTTGTATCTCACAATTCTGACCTTTTCTAGAAAATTGCGAGTTTATATCTCACAATTCTGACCTTTTCTAGAAAATTGTGAGTTTATATCTCACAATTTTGACTTTTTCTAGAAAATTGCGAGTTTGTACCTCACAATACTGACCTTTTCTGGAAAATCGTGAGTTTATATCTCACAATTTTGACTTTTTCTAGAAAATTACGAGTTTGTACCTCACAATTCTGATGTTTTCAGGAAAATTGCGAGTTTGTACCTCACAATTCTGACTTTTTCTGGAAAATCGTGAGTTTATATCTCACAATTTTGATTTTTTTCTGCAAAATTGCAAGTTTGTATCTCACAATTCTGACCTTTTCTAGAAAATTGCGAGTTTATATCTCACAATTCTGACCTTTTCTAGAAAATTGTGAGTTTATATCTCACAATTTTGACTTTTTCTAGAAAATTGCGAGTTTGTACCTCACAATACTGACCTTTTCTGGAAAATCGTGAGTTTATATCTCACAATTTTGACTTTTTCTGGAAAATTGCGAGTTTGTACCTCACAATACTGACCTTTTCTGGAAAATCGTGAGTTTATATCTCACAATTTTGACTTTTTCTAGAAAATTGCGAGTTTGTACCTCACAATACTGACCTTTTCTGGAAAATCGTGAGTTTATATCTCACAATTTTGACTTTTTCTAGAAAATTACGAGTTTGTACCTCACAATTCTGATGTTTTCAGGAAAATTGCGAGTTTGTACCTCACAATTCTGACTTTTTCTGGAAAATCGTGAGTTTATATCTCACAATTCTGACTTTTCTGGAAAATTGCAAGTTTATATCTCACAATTTTGACTTTTTCTAGAAAATTACGAGTTTGTGCCTCACAATTCTGACCTTTTCTGGAAAATCGTGATTTTGTACCTCACAATTCTGATGTTTTCAGGAAAATTGCGAGTTTATATCTCACAATTCTGATTTTTTTTTGCTGCAATTCTGGATTTTTATCACAATTTAGAGTTTTGAATAACAATTCTGACTTTTTTCCTCACAATTTTGACTTTTAAAATGAAAAATTCTGACTTTTTTCTGGAAAATGGCCAGTTTTTTCGATTTTTTTCCCCCCTCAGAATTGCAAGATTTAAACTCACAATTGCAAGTTATAAGAATTGCGTGATAAAAAAAAAATTAAATTCTGACCTTTCCTGGAAAATTGCGAGTTTATATCTCACACCCATCCATCTATCGATCTATCCGATTCTTTAAACGTACTTTCGCTTCCAAAATTCAAACACAAAGTGTTTTAACCGCGACTGACTTCCCGAGAACAATAAGGCATCACATCTGCTGAGGAATGTCTCGGTGAGCTTCAGGAGAGAGTTCGTGATTGCTCGAGTGATCCGTCACTCAGACCTCGAGAATAAAACAGAGGAAAAAAGAAAAAAATAGTTACAAGATGGCGACCAACAACTGCCCGAACACTGGAAAACAATAGAGACAGCGCAGTGGGGCAGAGTTTATTCCTTCAGCGATCGCTCTCTCGTCTCCGCGTCGAGTTCGCCCGGGGAACAGGAGTCGGTGTGTGTCCTCCGAGACTTTTAAAGCGCATTCGGAGGAAAGTGAGTTTATAGCGCTTTGTTTGAGGGCTAGTTAGCATCCAGGCTAAGCTACATCCGTAGCTGTAATGTAACTGTGAGGATCAGCTGTTAGCAGCACTGCTAGTTTAAAAGTTACTTTTACTACTAAAACTCACTTGTAACTCTCCAATTTGGTGTTTTAAGGCTGAACGGATGTAAAGTACACGGTTTTACCCCTCACTTTCTAACCTTTCGTCGATGGGTTTTTATTTCAAGTACGTCTTTTGTCAAACTTCAGCTGTGAGGCGATAAAACTACACGTTTATTTTTAAGTTGTTGCTCAGATTTCGCGATTAGAGCGATTCAACGACGCGTTGTGACTTTACAGGCCTAAACCTGAGGTAAACCTTGTTTAAAGGGGTTTGACGAATTCCTCAAGTAACGTGAAAGTTTTCAAACTTTCCTCTAAATTATTTCCATGACTAAACTAATGTAACTCCTGAGATGAGTAATTTATTCGTGTTCTTGAACTCTTTCATTCATCGAATCGCGCTTTTAACGTCATTCTGGCTCGTGTCGGGACTCCGGGCTTGAATAGAGTTGTTTGTTTATTAAAAGGAAACTTTGGCCGGATTTTCTCTGAATATCTGAACTATGTGCCGTTTCTTTTGTTGTATAAGGAGGCAGATAGTGGTAAACATGGAGTGTGTTTTGTAAGACTCGCTCGCAAACGCAGTCGAACGGCACGATCAGTCTGAGTTGTGCTGCTAGTATCCAGAGACTTTATAAACGCGGATGATGGCGGATTTCGTGGTGCCGCGGCACAACGCGGTGATGGAGCGGCTGCGGCGGCGGATCGAGCTCTTCCGGCGGCATCACACCGGCTGTGAGAACCGCTATGAACGGACGGCCGGGGAGCGGCATGAGATGGGGCGGCAGCAGACGTACGCGCTGCACCAGCGCTGCCTGCAGACCAAGGCCAAGCGCTCGAACAAGCACAGGCAGCCGCCCGCCGCGGCGAGCGCGGACCCGGCCGGACAGAGGGGAACCGGCGGCGCGGAGCTGGCGGACGGAGGGAGCGGGACGCCCGGGGAGCAGAGCAGAAACAACACGCTGATCGCGGTGAGTGTGTGTGTGTGTGTGTGTGTCCCTGCAGCTCAGGCGACTGAAACATTGTGTGTGTGTGACTGTGCATGTCCTGGATGTGTTCATCAAACTTCTGCTCCAGAAACACGAAAAGGTTCTCGAGCGCAGGTGTGTTGAACTCAGCATCAGCAGCGCGGAGATCATGTGACCGCGACGCGAGCACGCGCCCAGCACATGTCACATGAGCTCCATGCTGTGGCCCAGATGTTCGCGAGGAGGTGGATGAGTGATCTCCTCATGGCTGTGTTTGTTGACGGTGTGTTGCATGGCTGCACTCTACAAACCCCAGCGACTCTCTCAGCATCTGCTCCTAGTGTACTTCTTGGGCAGTGTGTCGGCCGATATATTCATTTTTAATGTTATTTAGAAAATTTGGCAGATAAATAATGGATTAATTCCTTCAGCTGAGACGCTTTAGATGGCCGCTGTCCTTGTGAATTGCTTGAAATAACATTTGAAATCACTTCAAGAAGGAAAATACAGCAAGTGCAACATGTGCAGCGTAATATTATAATGAGAACATTATAATTGTGTGTTTAGGACATGGATTTTAATAATAATAATTGGAATCAGGCTCTTAAAAAGTCTTGATTTATATTTATTGGTCAATATATCGGCTTTCAAACATAGTTATCGGCTGAAATTTTCATGTCGTGCATCCTGAAGACTTTTGTGCAAATTCAGTTTTACGGCATTAAAGTCACTGCGTTAGATAAAATTTATGATCAAAAAATAGAATACGAGCACATTTCACAAAAAGAAAATGATGTATTGACGCTTTGTGATTGTTCTATCTAATGCGTTTCTAAAATTTAAGTCGGCGTGAAACGGAAGTTGCGCTGGTGTTTTCTTCTCTATTGTGACTAGAGAATAATAATAAAAAAAAATAAATAAAAAAAAGGAACGGTTCTGTTCGGCACGCGGTTCATCTCGTATGACGGCGTATCTATAATATGGTTGCGCGAAATAACAACATGTAAAACAGACAAATGTAAGTGATCGTGTAGCAGTCGAGAACTGGATCGATTGTGTCTTAAAGGGAAAGAAGCCTAATATTCCTGCTGTCTGTTTTAATGTTAGCCAAACAACAAATGAATGACTTCAGTAATGATTCATCTGTACACAGTGACGATAATATGCAGTGATTGTTTTCATTTTCTGTACCTGGAAACTACTGTTAGATACCTGGAAAATCTGCTTAAAGTTTATTTGTTCTTGTTTTCTTTTTTTATTTGATGGTTGTCCTATTTTTCCTGAACGTAGACTGTGATAAAAACCGAACCGTATAATATACGTATAAAGAATATCGGCCGATATATCGGCATCGGTCCCCACAAGTGACTGTTAACGTGTTTGACATTGAATCATTCGAGATTCATTCAAAAACACTGATTCATCCAGTAATGAATCTTTGAGTGAATCGTTTAAAGCGATTGATCTAGAATTGTTCAGCTCTGCCTCATGAGCTTCAGTTAGCAGTTAATATACAACACTTCCCTCAATTCAATAAAATCTTGATTGACAAATCAATCATTCATTCACTTTCTGTCGTTGTTGATCAGCTCAACTCTAGATCTCATTGATTTCTCTTATTGGACTGTGAAAGTGCATTAAAGGGAAAGTTTATCCTAGAGCTGAGCGACATGGCAAAAAAACTAAATCTATTTATTTATATTTTCTGAATAATTGACCCTTCGCAAAGCCCCGCCCCCTTTAGTTACTGTTGCTATGTCCGCTCTCACGCCACACATCATGTTCTCACGCTGTGAAAAATACATCGAGGACACTGACAACGTATGAAACAGTTTCATATTTAAAATATTGTAATGTTTTAAAGCAGTTGAATCAGTAAATAGCGTCTAGTGTGTGTTTAATGTGTGGTGACAGATCGCTGTAGCTCCTCGTGAAGCGATCATCTCTTCATACTAGTTCATTTATAGCATCAAATAAACATGAATGAACATCAGAAGGAATGTTGTTTCAAGACGTGATTCAAGTTCACCAACGTTAATCTACTAACTCCCCTGACCGCTTTGACCGACAAAATGGCAGATTCAGGGTTATGATTGGTCAGATCGCCTGTCAATCAAACTGCTGACGAAAGGTCAGTTGATGTCAAGTCATGTTTAACTAGTCAACTTAACATAAAAAGTCTCTCCTGTCGGACGTTACTGTGGCTGTAGTGTTATACTGAGGCGGCGCGGCTGTACGGCACTTCAATATATATATATATATATATAAAGCGCGAAAAAAACTACGAGCATGCGAAGTCGGTAGTTATATCGTCAATTAATACCAGTTACGTCATTTATTGATACTTTTTGGTACGTCGTGTGTTATTTGGGAAGGATTTGCATGCAGGTATGATGTTCATCCAGATCGTTTTTTAAAACCATATTAAACGTTATTCCATTTCTTGAACTTAATTGTTATTGTTCATGTTGAGTTAAAGGATTTGATCGTTTCCTCAAGCTGTTTAAACAATCAAATTCACCTGCTGGATGATAAAATTGGCAAAAAATCATTTACTTTTCTGTTTTCAGTGCATCATTGTCGCGTAAACGCAAAAGTTTTTCCTTCGCGCTTTATATGTGATATAAAATCATGCCAGAATAAAAAAATGTATATACATTTATTACATTTTAAGATATTTTAATCACAAATGAAACCTATTGGCCTTTGGACGGTTAAACCGAATGACACTTTAAAATAGCTTTTATATGTAGTAAAATAAATATAATTAAAACCTTTTAGATTCAATAAAAGAGATCTAGTTGTACTACCTCACATACTTTGATGTCATATCTTTATTTTATGATTATTATTATTATTATTATTATTGAGGCCTTTGGACAAAAAAAAAAAATTCCCGTCACATCATTGACCCAAATTCAGTTTGTGTGATTTTGTTTTTACAACATTAATTAATGCACGAAATGTTTGAAAAAATCAATGCAGGACTATTTTAATGTACTATAAAAGAGCTAAAAGGTGAGTTTTAAAATTGTGAAGCACTAAAATCATAGAGACACCTAAAATGCACTCGTCTAGATTATACTTATGCAGTCTCAAGCGCTCATGTCTGACTGACCGCAGTGTGTGTTTTGTGCTCCAGCGGGACGGTTGGGTTAGTTCAGGTTAGTAGAACTGTAGGTTATGTTTTGCGTCTGGAGCAGTCAAACTCGTTTCGGGCTCGTCTGGCTGCAGTTCTACAGTGAGCGTGTCGGAGTGTGGCTGCGGGACAGCGCCGCGGGAGCGTTGGGACGGTCATGCTGACATGATGATGTACGGCGTTTAGGATGACTCAGGTCTGCCCACACCACTGACTCACTATTGTTCCCAGCGCTGGACAGCTGCACGCGTCTGTATGCGCTCACACTTCTACAGCACACTGGAACAGGAACTCGTCGTGAGGCGTTTATTTGGCTCACTAAGTCGTAGAGTTTTTAATTTTGTAAACAACTTCATGTTGTTACAAACACGTAAAGGACCGTTTCCTTCAGTGGAACACTATACAGGCTTTCCATACAAATAAAACATAAATTGCACACATTTCCATGGAAAAAAGAAAGTCACATGACCGTGTGAGAGCGTGTGTTTTTTTGGTCCTCAACCCCAACTGCAGATGTCTTGATGCTGATGTTGCTTCTACTGGCTGTTGTTTGTAGTTATCAAGTGTTAATGGAGTGAGTCTTGAACTGTAGTGCGTCTAGATGTTTTCCTTCCCCACACTGACTCAACAGAACTCACTCTTCCCTGCTCAGCACTTGGCCTGAAACTGGCCTTTCACAGCGTCTGACCGGGGTTGACCAGAGATCAAGGCAGAAATGCACTGGTGTGGGTTAAAATTGAAGATATGAATATACATGCAGTGTATATATATCCAATATAGTGCTGCAACAACGTCATCGATTACGTCGACTATGAAAATACGTCGACGTGCGTGAAATGCGTCGACGCATCACACTGTTTACATTCATCTGGCGTAATGGCGGCTTCTGCTCCTGGGAACGGAGAAAGTTCCATTCTATCACAAAAACCTGGACCACGATTATCAAAAGTGTGGGAATACTTTAAACAGAGGCCGAATAAAACGCTCCTTTGTTCCCTTTGCAGAACCGAAATGGCGTTCCACCTGTGGAATTGGATCTCTGACGAATTTTTGCGCGCGCAAGATCATATTTTGAGCGTGAAAAAGGGCATTTCACGCGTGAACTGAGTTGAGGAGAAAATCTTCGTCTCGCAAATAAGAAAATATTTCGAGTGAACGAAAATCAGTTTTGCATTTCAGAGAAGTTTATTTGGATGTGCGCGGACGTTCTCTTTCACATGCACTCACTAAGCGCCGGCCGCTCGCCTGCTCAACACAAACCAGCGTTACAATGTGAGAAAATTCCAGTCAATCAGAGATGAGGCTGCTAGATTCTGAACAGACAGAGCAAGAGGAAAAACACATGGTTCAGGAGACGTTTGTTCAATGACTTGAACACGATCAAAGTTTCTTTAAGACTGTAGAGAAAGTCTTTGACACTCTTCATGTTAAAGTTCAAATGTCTTCCACTGGACGAACACACATAATGACTTATTTTTCATCAAAATCAAATGGTATTGTTACATAATGGCGTGTCCCAGTGTTTCTACACCTCAATGAACTGCTAAATTAGTTCTAACTTCTTACTTAAAAAAAGATCACTAGATTAATAAAAAAAAAAACTTAATAAAAATAATCGTTAGTTGCAGCTCTAATCCAATTTCTAACATTTGATATTTCATGAATTGTTTTTAGAAAATTATGACCTGTAGTTTATGGGTTTGTGATATCGACACAAAAATGATATCTCAATATTTTGTCGATAAGCATGATCAGATGAGTTTGTGATGAGTTCATATTTTGTGCGGTGGTTAATTCACAGCAGCGACAGAAATTAAGTCTTCCAAAAAGATTAAATTGATTTTTTTATCTGCATTTTCCCATTTTTTTTTTCTTACCTAATTAAATGTAGCCTATGCATCAACATGTGTCAATTATTAAATTTAATCAATAAATTCAACTTGAAGAATTACCAATCAGATGAGATCAGTATCCAACAATATCCATCTTTGCAATGCAGAAGAAACACAGAATTTTCATCCGATATATTTATAGACGGTTTAATGCAGCTCAGAGGGACGTAAATAATAAATAATTGTAACCTTCAGTTACAAATGTTTTGATGTTTTACAAATAAAATATTGATGTATAAAATGATTTGAAATGATACTTTAAATATTAAACTAAAGCTGTCAGTAGGTGGCAGCGAGTCACTGTTAACAAGCGAATCACTGAGTCACTAATTCAACCCGTTCGTTCAACTGGACTGATTCACTCAGGAACGAAGCAGCGCCGTGAGACGCAAAACAGTTCGTAATAATGTCTAAAATGTAAGTCACTTAATTGTTTATTAAACTGTTGTATAAAATCAATGCAATTGTGCTGATGTTTGGAGAAAAAAAAGTACTGTTTGTGTGATTGTTTAGCTATATCATTTGATATAAAAATTCCCTAAAAGACAAATACTCATACAGGGTATTTTTACCACATTTTAACTGAGTAAATCTATATTAAATACACATGCGCAATAGTCTAACAGTATCTGCGTTTTTTAGCGATGTCAGATCGTTAAAAGAACAATTACGATATTATTGTAGACGATATCGCTCTGAAGCGCAGGTGAACTTCAGGAGTGTTGTTTAAAGAGCAACTCTTTAAAAACTCGAATCCTCTTTTGCTAGTTTAACAACAGACAAAATGGTCTAAAAATGTTGTACCTCGTCTCTTAACCCTTCTGCGCTGTCCGATTTCTGCGTCCACTCGTTATGGAGCGGGTCAAATTGACCCGGAACACAACATTTAATGAGTCATGGGTGTGTTTTGGGCATAACGTGACGGAATTTTCAAAACTGAACGCTTTTGAGAGGAATGTTTTTATTTTTAATATTTGACATGTTTGTGTATTGTTGTGCGTCCCTGTGTGTGTAAAAAGTGTGGTGCTCCCACCTATAGGCGACATTACTCTAACGCTCTTTAAACAACATAAATACTGCGCCGTTGACTTTAGAGCAGGTGGTTTTTGTTCGTTGTTCGTTGTTGGTTTTCAGTCGCCTCAAAATAGCTGCACTCCAACACACCTCGTTTTCAGCCCATGGGTGAACAGACGGGCACGAGTGCTTTTAAACACGACACTGGACGTGAAAATAACCGCGTCGGGCGGGAACTAGAGCCGGGTGTATGATGGGACTCTTAGTATATCGCCAGGGTTGGGGAGTAACGAAATACAAGTAACTCAGTTACGTATTTAAAATACAAAATTTGAGTGACTGTATTTCATTTTAAATGGGTGGTAATCAGATTACAGTTACATCTGAAAAGTGTTTTAGATTACCAAAGTGATTACTTTGAGTTTTAATGTCATTTAAACAGCGATTGGTGATTCTCTGACTCTGACCGTCTGAAAAAGAGTTAAGATTCATGTTTTCCACTGTTTTCATGTTTTGTGAGTCATTGTATAATTCACTCGTCACTGCAACTTTTTCTCACAATTTGTTTTTTCCCTCACAATTGTGAGTTTGTGTTTCACAATTCTGACTTCTTTTTCTCACAATTGCGAGATTTAAACTCACAATTGCAAGTTATAAAGTCAGAATTGGGAGATATAAACTTGCAATACTCTTTTTTTTTTTTTTCTTGAAATTGTGAATTTAGTATGTGAGTTTATATCTCATAATTGTGACTTTTCTCAATATTGTCAGTTTATATCTCATAATTCTGACTTTTCTCAATATTGTGAGTTTATATCTCATAATTCTGACTTTATAACTCACAATTGCAACTTTATATCACACAATTCTGAGGGAAAAAGTCAGAATTGTGAGATAAAAACTCACAATGACCTTTTTTGTGTTTGTTCCACACTTATTAGTATTACAAAGTATTCTAAAGTATTTAGATGAAGTTACTAAACTTGAGTAATGTAACGAAATACGTTACAAATGACTTTTTAAAGCATGTATTTTGTAATCTGTAGTGAAATATATTTTAAAAGTAATCGACCCAGCCCTGGATATCGCACACCCGTACTGTAGTTGTCAGATTTCTCTTTACCAGCGTCATTAAATGCGAATGAAGACTTCACTGAAGTTAGTACTGCTTCCTCTTGGCAAAGCGCACTAATAAATGAACAGCTGGTTTGAAGTGCACATTTTTGGCTGCTCTCAACCATTAAAGGACTAATTACTACCTTTTCTAAAGGGTGTTAAACTCTTGTTGGACTTTGCCCCTTATTTGTGAAGTAGATGTAACTGCAAATCAGTGAGTGCAGTGACCCGAGTGTTGGGTCTAATATTGATCTCTGCGCTCTGCCCTCGGGCCAAACGCGCCGCTCCCCTCCCGTGCGATCGGGGGTCGACCATTGTAGCGGGCAGGGCATCAAAGGCGAGCCGAGCTCGAGCCATGCATGGGCAGGAATTCGGCACACTCCCGCACCCCTCCGCGGGCCGAGCGCTGACTCTTTTGTTGTGGGATACACGTTCATACACATGGTAATTAGACTCATGTGGCTCGAGCTCACGGGGGAGGAATGAAGATGGAGGGAAAGTAAGAGCGCAAGAGATTTTAAGAGACTCGTATCGGCAGAAAATTGCTTTGGGAAGCGTTTTAGCATGTTTTGATAGGACTTTTTGTGGGTGTGCCACCAAGCGAGGTCATCTCAGAAAAGCGACTGTACAGACGGACCAGTTTTTCAGGTTCAGAGACTCTGCAGGTGGAGTTGACGTCAGACGGGCCGGAGCACAGATCACAGCACTGCTCACGTTTGGATGGGTTACAAGACCTCATTCTGTTCCTGTTGAACACTGTGCGCTTTTATATAAACTCTCCTGTAGTATATTGTTGCTTTAAAATCTCCAAATCTAGAGTCGGGTATCATATGATTAATTAACGAGACCCGAATAATTATTAGAACATTGTCAATCACACAAATACATCTATTCAGGTACAAAAACTAATCAAATGTGAACATTGCTCTTTATAAATAAAATATACATTACAAATAGAGAAATAGTTATTCAGTCAATTATCTGTTGTTTAACGTTATTATGGAGACGCAGTTGAATTATCAGGCTGCTGTCACTTTTATAAAGTCCAATATACCGTTTATTTTGTCAACGGTTTGCCATCACTTCAGGCTAACCGAGTGTGTTTGAGGATGTTTTGAGATTTTTGTGTGCGTTTGTGCAAAAAGACCCGGAAGTGAACGCCGTATGAGCGGTGGCTTTCTGTGCGCGTGTTTTTGGATGCATGCGCATTACAAAAAACAGCGTCGTCTTGCGCTTAAATGGTTTAAAGTCCTATTAAAATGCACACAGAGGAATCGATAAGAGGAATTAAAATGTTTAATTTTATAGCAAGTATTCGATTTTTCGATTCCCAACCCTATCTAGAACTCCTGTGAGCATTCCAGTGACCTGGCACTAGTGGTTTACATGATATTTTAACATTGTGTGGTGTAATTACACCATTATATCTGTTATTATGTAGTTCATTTGCCTAAAGCCCAAAGTGTACTTTGGATTTTGCGTGTGCGTAATGTGAAGTACGTCTCCAGAATAGTACGTGCACTACCCAATTATCAATTATATTGTACTAATCCGTTGTTCCAGCACTGGCATGGGCCGTTTGTTAGAAAACAAAACTAAAGTGACAGAACAACAAATTAGCAGAGACTGCAATTGCAACGGACAAGCGCTTGTGTGAGGGGGTTATGAGACGGCCGCATCTTCAGATTAAAAGAAAACGGTCATAACTTCTAGAGAAAAACGGCTCGGACGCTTGGCAAAGATGAAAGCTTGCGTTCGCACACACTGTCGAATGGAGTTTACTTTGGGCTTAAGTGTACTAACTGTGTGTGTGTGTGTGTGTGTGTGTGTGTGCGCATATTTAACAACAGTTTTGAATGGGTCAGTGCTGTTAATTCTTAAGTATTGAAAAACATACTTTCACAAATTTATATTAAATTGTTTTACAAAGATAAAAAGATCTTGAGAATAAATTGAATCATAAATATGTTTCGGATTGGAGAGCAGTGGCCCTTCAGTTTTAAGAACATGATTCATTCCTGCTTCTGTAAGCGAACTGTTGCAAAACGAGTTTTTAATTACCATTTAATGTACGCAGAACAACTGCATTCTTGGTCCACATGACATTGGTTCTTTTTAGTGGCAAATATTGCACAACTTTGCTTAATACGAAAAGGTGAGAGCAGGATTTATGAACGTCAGAGTGGGAGTCTCTCGATAGAATTCTCCTAATGCGGTTACATGTGTTTGTTCGTGACTGATAAATCAAATTAGTTCTTCATTGTTCAAGACTTATTAAGTAGATGTGTCACGATAATACATTTTGTGCAAGTATATTTTACAGAGTAAGCGAAATATGTTCTGATTTTACTTTGAATCATATATAACAAAATCTATAATCATGATGATTTGACTTGTCTTCTCTGTGCAGTTACAGGAGACTGTGAAGCGGAAGTTGGAGAATGCTGGTTCACCTCTTGGCCGTGATCAGGTCAACGGATTCACCGATGGATACCCGCCCAAAAAAAAGGCCTGTGTTGAGGACTCACTGGGCGGTCGTAATGGGGTCTCAAATGGCACCGTGCCTCCTCTTTCACCCATGGACACTAAGCATAATGTGAGTACTGACGGCATGATGGCCAACGGGAACCACAGAACGGTCGGCGCAGAGCACAACGGGGCAGGAATAACCGATAGCGGTGCGTCGCGTGGCTCGGAGTCCGATTTTCGCCTGAAAGAAATGAAGCAGGAGCCGGTGGACGATATCTTGCCCTGCATACTGCCCTCAGGAGGTGTGACTGGAAACAACAGCCTCTTCCCTGACCTCAACCTCGACGATCAGGACTGGAGTGAGATCATGGAGGAGTTCAACCGCTCCGTACCCTACGATGACATCCAGGAGCTCTTCAGCGACAGCTTTGGTGATCGCAAAGACCCGGAGCTCTTGTCCACAGCGGCGCAGAGCTTGATCCCGCCAGATTTGGCCAGCGTGAAGACCGAGTTTTCCCCCGCTACGGCTTCGTCTGCCTTCGATCAGGACTCTTGTAACGGTTCGCCTCAGGTGAGACCCACCTCGTCCGGGCCTCCGCTTCACACCAACTCCCCTGTAACGGCCCCGGCCACGTCACCGGCCCTGCCTGTGCCGCAGCATTCACAACAGCCCAGCAGACCACTCCCAAATCACATGATGCCCGTCCCACCCAAAGACCTGTCCCCGGCGCAGCAGCTGCAGCAGTTAGCGGCACGAGAACAACAGAGAGCGATCTTACAAAGCCAGCAGCATGTGGTTCAGAAGCCACCACAACAAAAACCTCAGCAACCGCAAGCTGTGAAATTCCACCAGCAGCCCAACCACTCTACATCCTGGCCCCAAAACGCTCCCAGCCAAAGTCAAATGAGTGGGACATTTGGTCTTGAGAAGCCCACTAGCCCTTCTTTGTACCCGCAGGACTTCCCCAACCCCAAGACCCTGCTCATGCCGAACAAGGGTTCTCCCAAAGCAGGCACTCCGGCGGGGTACATGCAGCCCGGTGGCCACGCCAACATGTTGAGTCACCCAGCGGCGCCCGCGGGGCCTCTCGGCCACCCGCCCAACCCAGGGTCCCAGGCGGGCATGTTGGACTACAGTAACACTAAACCGCTGTCCCATTATGAGGTCGGGGCGGCAGGTGGACCCAGGGGCCCTCCGACCACACAGAGCCAGAACAAACCGAACCAGGCCATCCTAAACTTGATGCGACACCAACAGATGCAGAAGCAGAGGCCGACCGGCATGAGCTTCAGACCCACACACCTCCAGCATCCTCCGGTAAGACCTCACGTCTGTTGCTAACTAGGGGTTTTGAAGGGTTAATTCACCCAAACTGTCATTTACTTGCCCTCATGTCTTTCTTTGAAACACTAGTTTTTAATGAAACCTGAGAGATTTCTAATTCAAGGTAACCAAAACTTGTAAGGTTATAAAGACGCTTTAAAACGAATCCATGTGAATGGAGCAGTTTAAAGGATTAGTTCACTTCATAATTAAAATTTCCTGATAATTTACTCTCCTCCATGTCATCTGAGACGTTCATGTCTTTCTTTCTTCAGTCAAAAAGAAATTAAGAAAAACATTCCAGGATTGTTCTCCATATAGTGACTTCAATGGGGTTCAACGGGTCCAAATGTCAGTTTCAGTGCAGCTTCAAAGATCTACATGATCCAGACGAGGAATAAGAGTCTGATCTAGAGAAACTATCGCACATTTTATACAAAAAATAAACATTATATACTTTTTAACCACAAATGCTCGTCTTGCACTGCTCTGATGCTCCACACATCACGTCATCACGCTGGAAAGGTCACGTGACGTAGGAGGAAGTACCGATCCAGTGTTTACAAAGAGAGCGTGCAAAGATTAAGTCAAATGACCTTTACAAAAAAGGGCTTTATTTTTGTTTATTTGTGTTGTTTTTGCGCACAGAAAGTATTGTGTCTCTTGATCCACTGCATCACGTCGACTGTTTTAATCATGTCTTTACTTCCTTTCTGGAGCTTGAAAGTGTTGATTATATTGATCTATGAACGAGTCATAAACCTCATCAAAAACATCTTCATTTGTGTCTGAAGATGAACGAAGGTCTTACAGGTGTAGAATGTATTTGTTTCGAAGAATGTCATCAGGGAAAGTAAATGACAATTTTTGGGAGAAGTAATGCTTTGAATAATATTTCAATTAATGTGTTTTTGTTTTTAAGTTCTTTTAGTTTTTGAGGAAGAAATATTTGCAGTTCATTTTCTTAATGATAATATTTGATACATCTCAAGCAATCTTTCGTTTACGACTACTTGTGTACTACTCTAAGTGTGTTTGTCTTTCTTTTTTATATATTTATATTTATTTTTTATCTATATTATATATTTCTATCTATTTATCTATATTTATATTTATTTTTTATATTTATCTCTTGTCATGGAAGTAGCCTTAAATGCTGATATGGCAATATAAAAATAAAACAATCTTTCAAAATGTGCACATAGACATACAACTCTTCACAATCAATTTAGAAGCGGCATAAATGTAATATGCGTTTGTAACTACATGTTGTCTTAAGACAGTAAGACATTGGTATTTAACTCTTTTCCCGCCAGCGTTTTTGATCATTTTCATACAACTTTCATGGTCCCCATAATATATTGTTGCAATATTATTATTCAAAAGAAAAAGCACAGCCTCTGCCTTTAAACATTTTATTCTAGCTCAATGCTTGCTTTTTTTATCAGCACTTGAATGTGGGTTTCATTTTAATTTAAAAAAGCAACAATTTGAACAAAAAGCTGAGAAATGATGGAGTCCAGCAACACCTCGAAGCTTCAGTCGTTGCGTTTTCACGGGTTCATTTTATTCATTAACGTTAGCTTTGCTTTATATGTGGTTTAATGTTTGATCGTGTTATTTATGTGCGTCCGCAATGTTTCGATCACTCGTTTCTGCTGCTGCTTCTCCTGTGTTTTGATCCGGAGATCCTGTCCTCGTGTAACAGCGCCCCCTAACAGTCAAAACAAGAATTCCCACAAAACAAACCTACGGCAGGGAACGAGTTAAGCGCACTCAAACATCAGCGCTTGTGCTGTAGTGCGCGTGGCATGAATTTCATGTCTGAACTGCAGTCATTCACAGAAAGGGCCCTTTTGTTTGTAAGAACTCGGTCACATGTGACATCATGTCAGAACTTGTTTCTGTCTTTCATCTGCTTTTGCTGAATGTCACTGTGGAAGAGATGCTTCATAATGATTAGTAATAATGAGTGCTTGCTAACCGCTGAAGCTCACGTGTTCAAGCAAGAGTAGGTCAGATGTTATTGCTCTGTCCTTGTTTATAGGTCGAAGATGATTGTGAAGATTCAGAGTGACTGGTTTGGGTATTTTAGCTTCCAAACAACATCTGGAAATTTCAAGAAACAAGATAGTTGTTCAGTGATGTCCTTGACACACCCAGATCATCTTGTGCGGGGAGAAAAACAACTTATTTCTCTCTCAATTTGTAACATTTCCAAGCAGAGTCTGATCAGCTCTTCTTTATAATAAGGGAGTAAATCTAGTGCAGTCAGAGACCTCGAAAAACACACAAAACACCCTTTTGTGAACCCAATATCTGTCGGTAACTCCTCATCCGCTAACCTTGACGATAATATTGGCAGCAGGGAGTGTTTCTCTGTGCTCAGGGTAGTTATATTTACTTCCTCGGATACTCGAGCAGAGTTGGCTTATTATAACTACGTTTCTACTTTCATTTATATGGATGTCTTGCTGAATGTCTTTAATGTAATCGCTGTGCAGTTGGATGGAGAGAAAAAAGAAACAAAGCGGATGTTAAAATGAATCAAAGATGCAAATCTGGATGTGCTTAATGTAACCTGAGCGGAGCACAATGTACAAACTCAATCTTGAAGCATGAAAAATGATGTGGAGAGACATCCGTGAACGTTTGAATAACGCAAGCTTACTAGATGGCGCTGGAGACCGAACACACGGTTTAGTAAGACGGATGTTTCCAAGTGCTCGTCTTTTCTTCTCTCTTGTGCTGAATATGAGTGAAACGCTTCGCAAACAAGAACAAATGTAGGCGGGGCTTGATTGTGTCTGTGGGGAATTGATTGGATGATGTGGTTTGCTATTGGTGGATCTCATGTGAGTGACAGGTTGCCCCGCCCTCGTCATCAGAGAAGAGAAGCTGTGAGAGGAACGGCCAAAGTCGGTACCTTGGAAAGCAGGGTGGCCGATATGAAGCCTATTTATTTGTTCAGTTTAATTATTTTAATATTTATTTTTTAATATGTATTTATTTAAATATTTTATTTATTTTTTATTTTTTCTCCTATATTTAAATATTTATTTTAATATTTAATTAGAAAGAAATTTATTTGGTTGGTACCTTGGAAAGCAGGGTGACTGATATGAAGCCTAATTATTTATTTATTTGTTCAGTTTAATTATTTTAATATTTATTTTTTAATATGTATTTATTTAAATATTTTATTTATTCTTATTTTTTTAATAGTTTTTTTCTATATTTAAATATTTATTTTAATATTTAATTAAAGAAATTTATTTATTTGGTCGATACATTAGAAAGCAGGGTGACTGATATGAAGCCTAATTATTTATTTATTTATTTGTTCAGTTTAATTATTTTAATATTTATTTTTTTAATATGTATTTATTTAAATATTTTATTTATTCTTTTTTTTTTATTTGTTTGTTTTTTTCTATATTTAAATATTTATTTTAATATTTAATTAGAAAGAAATTTATTTGGTCGATACATTAGAAAGCAGGGTGACTGATTTGAAGCCTATTTATTTTGTTTATTTTAATTGTTTTAATTATTTTTTTATTCAATTTAATTATTAATATTTATTTAAATTTGTTATTTAAATATTTAATAATTTATTTGAAGTTGAATTTAAAAAATAAATCTCTAAATTAAGTACATTTACTTTGTAGATGATAACTTCTTTATTTTTGTAATCGTATTGCAGTATTTTTCACAAATTAAGAAATTATTTGAAAAAATGTAAATAAAAAGGAAGTAAATGTGACCAACAGAGCACTCAATATTCTAGTAAATGTGTGTGCATCATATTTTTTCAAATAAAGACAAGATAACACTAATTTTACACACAGCTCGCAGTGAAAAATGACACAGTGGGCAACTGAATATTTTGAAGTTTGTCGATCAGGATAAATCGGTCGACCATTAATTACGAGGCAGATGAATCTAAAACGATGTGATTTTGATGGTGACTTTTGAGTCATGAAGAAACTGAATCCTAGCGATATTCACAGACCAAAACAACACAATGCGTAATAAAATGAAATACATGTTGACGATATCGTCCAGCTCCAGTGTTTTCTGAGCGTCTGGCAGTGGGCCTCCTGTGCCCCGGGGTTGATCAGTTTGTCTGGGTCAGGCAGCTGGTTGCTAAGGAGCAGACAGCCATTCTCTCTCTCTCTCACACACACACACACACACACACACACACACACTGTGGTGGGGGCTGAGACGAGTCAACAGAGAAAAGGACAGACAGAGCCAGAGAGGGAGAGAGGAGGGGACGACAAAGCAGTCTTTCATGCGTGCTGCCCACCCGCCCCTGGCCGTCGTCCTGCACAGAGTATTTTCAGATCAGCGTTTTTTCTGTTTAAATATAGCCATTTAACCCATTTGGCTTTCACTTTTTCAAGATATCAACTTTTACTCGCGCGGTTCAGCGACTTGTTATTGTTGACTCTCTTCTGTAAAGTCTCGGTCCGCATCTCACTTTTCAGATAACACCGTTTGATGTCGTCACTGACCTCGAAATACCTCGAGTGTTTGTTGTGAAAGGGCGGCTGCCAGCGCTTATTTTTAAACCATCTTCTCCACCGTCTGTAGTCCGAGGAAGCTCTGTGCCTCCTCATCGGGTTGGACCGGAGAGGAGATCTGCTGTTCTGCCGCTTTGATGCCTGAATTTAAATGTGAATTTCAAAGCAGTGAGATTTGAAACATTCAGCTGGTGTGGATTGCATTAATTATACTGTAGGAGGGGGAATCTCACAAAACCTGCCAAGAATGTGTCCTAGTTGCACTTCAGCACAGAATCAGTAGGAAGAAATAAGACATTGTGCTTACAGCCTGGTTTTAGGTGTTTAGGAGCGTTAATGTCTCCCACTCAAATTCTCGTTTCTGTAGTGCAGCGTCATCAATCTTGATATATCGGGTCATTTTCTTGTATGCAAAAAATAAAACTTAAATGTAAAATGTCCTTTGGCTGTGTGTTTAAAATAAAGTTTTATATCACCAGTATGAAAACGGTTTTATTCAAGGATTTTTTTTAATGTATGTTACTGAAAATTTGATTTGTCAACTTTTTTTTGTATTTGACTTTTTTTTTTCTCTCTTGTGCCCTCTAGTGGCCATGATCCTCATTCTCCATGCGTTGGTAAAAAAAAAAGTTATTCCTGTAAAATGAAAGTTTTTGTCTTCTGTAACCGTTTTCAGTCAAAAGTCTCTTCTGCTCACCAAGGCTGCTTTTATTTGATCAAAACTACAGTAAAATTCTGAAATATTATTCCAGTGTAAATCATCTGTTTTCTGTGTGAATATATAGTACAGTGTAATTTATATCCAGTGATCAAAGCTGAATTTTCAGCATCATTACTCCAGTCTTCAGAGTCACATGATCCTTCAGAAATCATTCTGATATGATGATTTGATGATCAACAAACATTTATGATTATCAAAGTTGTGCTGCTTCACATTTCTCTGAAAACTGAACTTTTTTTCAGGATTCTTTGACTAGAAAGTTCAAAAGAACAGTATTTATTTAATGTGTTTGAATTATAGTATTAATTTTTTTTTTTTTTTTTTTTTTTTTTTTTTTAAATCTTAACCCAAATTTTTGAATAGATTTACACACAAAAAACCTTGCAAAAAAATTCTGCAAAAGCATTGATAATAGGTCATCATATCAGAATGATTTCTGAAGGATCATGTGACTCTGAAGACTGGAGTAATGATGCTGAAAATTCAGCTTTGATCACTGGATATAAATTATACTTTACTATATATTCACATAGAAAACTGATGATTTACACTGGAATAATATTTCATAGTTTTTACTGTAGTTTTGATCAAATAAAAGCAGCCTTGGTGATTTCTTTCAAAAACATTTCCTTTTTGTTATTGTTGCCTTTTATTGTGATTGGATAGTATAGAGAACTGACAGGAAGCAAAGTGCATGTGAGCGAGCAAGAGAGGGACAAAATCAGGAAAGGTACCCGAGCCCAGACTCGATTTCGGGTCGCCCAAAGCGCAACAACACACTACATATCGGCTCCGACATGAGCGGCTACTTTACTCCCATCCGTCCCTGGTATATTTCGAGTGATCATGTGGTTTGGACCTGTATTTATCCGTGTCCGCTTGTGTTCGGATCATACAAGTCGGATGTTTATCAGGCGTGAACTAGACCTCTGTTTTTCTGTCTGTCGGTCAACACAAGTGCCTAGTGAAAACTCCACTACCAGAGATCCTGAGGAAATAAATAAGACATTTTGTAAGAAAACATCCATATAAATAAAAGTAGAAACACAACTGGAGTACAGAGTGGAAACAAAAAGAACCTGGATGTTCGTATAAATTCTCTCATTCTCCACAGATTGAAGCTTCTGTCATTTGTAGTGCTGAATGAGTCATTTCTTGCTCTCTCTCTCTCTAGGATTCGGGGTCCTACCCCTCCACCGCTCATGTTCCTGGCCCTGGAAACACCATGACGCCGCAGCCCAGCAGCAACAGCATCCCGGCTAACCATAGTAAAACAGTCTACATAAAGCAGTACCAGCAGCAGATGCAGTTGATGAGACAGATAATGGCTGCTGAGCAGGAGCAGGTGCCGTTGCCATTCTTCTAGCTATTTATTGCTTTGATAAAATCCCAGCAATAGTAATATAATTTAAAAAAAACCATTGTTGTGTAATCTGCCTCTAGGGGGCAGCAGCCTCACAGGAATATTTTGCCCAGAAGTGTGTGTGTCTGAAATAACTGACACGTGTTTGTCTCAGGAGAAGCAGCGGCAGCAGCAGGAACAGCAGCTGCAGAGGCACCTGACCCGTCCGCCGCCTCAGTACCAGGACCAACAGAACCCGCAGGCCCAGCAGAACCCATTCCAGCAACAGCAGGTGTCGCAGTTCGCCGGCGTGCCGCCCTGCCTGGCCCAGCAGCACCCTTCAGGCTTCCCTGAACACACCATCTCCGGTATTCCACTTCCTCTTCCTGATCATCAACTAGCCCCATTTACACCTCCTGTCACATGTTCGATCACACATACACTAGACATCCGTTCCTGACCACCTCCAAACATAGTTTGAGCGATCAAGTGGTTTGGACCCGGACCGGATCGCACAAGTTGGTTTTCTAACCTGTGAGAAAAGTTCAGTATGACACGAGCTTCCTGTCTCTGTAGGTCAACACAAGCAGCCTTTTGTTAGTAGTCAACAAATGAGCCCACCTGATTTGCAAGTGTGTTTATTGATAGGCTCATTTGAATGGCAGAAACGCAGTATGGTGAGTGTGTGGTGAGGTCTTACACACTGAATTTTTCATTTATCTGCGAGTCTGTGTTTGGTTACAGGCTGTCCTTTTCCTGCAAAGGAAGCTCGTAAAGTAGATGTGGTGAATGAGTTTGTGAAGCAGCTGAGCCTGCGATAAAAGACTAGCCTCATCCGAAGGTTGTTAGTTATGAAACTGTGGACTCAGAAATATTGTTCAGCATGAAATGAAAATCCACTTTGTTTTCCAAAACCTTACTGCGAACGCCATTTTATATTTTTGAGGGTAACACTTAACTTGAAGAGGACTGACGTGATGCTTTCGTAATCGTGACATGACACATGAGTATGAAGGAGGGTTTATGACACTGAAATGAAGTGTCATTCTCTCAATTATGTCATTTTTAAAGCAAAGATGACATTGTTTGATGTCTTTTGTTATGGCAACTAGACATAAACCAATGCATCATAACCTGTCATACATTTGTCATAGCAGATTAATTATAAAACTTAAGAAATTTAACTTTTATGGGTTTACATTACATTAAACTGTCATGTGGTTGGTTTTGACACTGGCTGTCATGAATATTTTTCTTGACCTAAACTACAGTAGTACAAATTAAACTTGTCATTAAAATGTCTTTAAGTGTTAATGCTCTATCAAATTATTTTATATCAGTGTCATGAATATTTTTAATTTCATAATTTCTTTTTTAAAGTACCACTGTAGTTTAGGTCAAGTAAAATATTAATAACGCT
Source organism: Zacco platypus (assembly GCA_038088235.1). Classification (NCBI taxonomy): domain Eukaryota; kingdom Metazoa; phylum Chordata; class Actinopteri; order Cypriniformes; family Xenocyprididae; genus Zacco; species Zacco platypus. The sequence continues at coordinate 699,334 of CM076079.1, forward strand.
ATTATATCTTGGTAATGTCAAGCTGTCATAACAAAGACATCTCAAACAATCCCATCTTTGCATTAAAAATGAGCGAATGACACTTCAGGTCAGTGTCATAAACACGCATCAAACCTCCTTCATATTCATGACGTGTTTTTCCAGTCGTGTTTCTTAAACATGTAAAAAAATGTCTCATCACACCTCTGATTATTCCTCTGAAACCCACTTCACTTGAGAGCCACGCCCACATCCCAACATCCAATCAACAACCGACACAGAAAACCAAGACCCGTCCATCATAAATCCGTTACACTCGGCACAATAAAGATCTGTGGCTACTTCACTTCAAACCGATTAAATCTTGCCACCTTGTTCTAACTCTGATTGTGGTCTGCTCTATTTTAGGTGCATCTCAACCAATAGGAAACGTCAACTCTCTCAGTGGCGCCGCCCCCGGAACGCAGCGGATGTTCCCTCAGACACCAGGCATGATGGGAATAGGGGTGGGACAGAATGCTGGCCCGACCACGGGTCCCTCTACGGCTGCCAGTCAAGCAGACATGAGCCTTCCATCCTGTGCCGGCGGTCTCGACGTGCAGCAAGTCCTCTACGGCAACATGCCCATGCATCCCTCCCACCCCAACCAGCAGAGACCGCCAGTGTCCGCCATGTCTGCCGCGTACCGACAGAACGTTCTAGTGGCCCAGCAACAAGCACACTTGAAAAACCAGCCCAATTCTGCCATGATGAAGCAGCAGCAGATGGCCCGTCTGCCCAGCTTGCCCAACGCCATGGCTAATAGCATGAGCTCTGCTATGCCCACCAGTATCCAGGGTGCCTTGCCCACACAAGCCCAGTCGTGGCAGCAGCAGCCGCCCCAACAGCATCCGGGTCTCCAGCCCGGCTCTGCTAATGGAGGCGTTCCGGCAGGGTTCCCCAACTCCGGCTTCCACATGCAGTCAAGACTGTCCAAACTTCCCAACAACACCCCGTTTCCTCAGGGTGGCATGGGAAATGGTGCGGCAGGGCGGACCTTGGCAGGCATGAACCCTGGACAAATGATGCCTAACATGAACCAACAACGGACAAATATGCCCCAGCAGCTGCCCCCTCCTGGCCAGCAGACGGCCCAGCAGGGGCAGCCGCCTCAAACCCAACAGGTTCTGTCTGATTTGGGGCCCTTCAGCCAGCCACAGGCCGGACCCAACCGCACCGCAGGACTTCAGTGCAATCAAGCTTATCAGCTCAACAGGACAGCCAATCAGCAGCTCCAGTTCAGCTACAATGCCCAATCGGGAAGCAGCATGTCCGGGTTTCCTGCTGAGACCGACCTGGTGGACTCTCTGTTGAAGAATCAGTCGACTCAAGAGTGGATGGACGATATAGACGAGCTGTTGGCCAGTCACCAATGAGTGATTATCAGAGCCAATGCCTTCGGTAGAAAACATGAACGTCCAGATTTGGATGTTACCGCTCGTGTCACGGTCAGATCTGCTGTGTTCTCTATTGAATATGTATATGGTGTATATAATAGAAGTCGAGTAGAGCACAGAGCCTGCGTCCCTGAAGTATTCTCTGGACTGGAGGTTTCAAAGAGGGAAACGCTCTACTACTGAACCTGTGGCTCAGTAAAACCACTGAATTTTCTTATGAGTGTGCGCTCAGACACACGTTCAGCCATTCGTACGGTTGTGATGCCTATGTGTAGGCAAGAGGAGGGTCTCTTCAGTGTCAGGAATGTCTTGACACAGGCCTGAAATTTGCACTCTTGAAGATGCACAATATGTCATTTAGAGTAAAAGACTCTAAAGCAATAGTTCACCCAAAAATCTCATTCACTTGCTCTCAATGTCGGTCCAAAGCCGTATGACTGATTTCACGAGGGGTGTCTGGTCCTGCTCCTCGAGGGCCACCTTCCAAAACCAGTGTTTCATGTCGATTCATTAATTAAACTGCTCCTCAACAAAGCAGTTTATCACCAAAAATGAACATTTCAGTCATTAATTCCTCACCCGTAAGATATTTTTGATGAAATGCTTGAGGTTATTAGCACATTCAATGTCTAGAAAAATAGTAAAATCATCGACATCAGTGGTTCAACCTTAATGTTGTGAAGCGACAGGAATAGTTTTTGTGCGCTAAAACAAAAAATGACGACTTTATTCAACAGATTCGTCTCTCCCCTGTCAGACTCGTGGCAAACGCAGTTCACCGCTTCCGTGTTTGCGTCAGAACGCGACTCATTATCGGCCGACTCCTGCGTCCGCATCACACGCTTGCGTCGTGCTGATCACGTGACCAGTGTCAGCCAATACTGAGCCAGCATTCTGACGTAGAACCTTGCAATGCTGCAACGAAAATAATCTAGGAGAATGACAGGAAAGAATGAAGTTATTTTTGTTTTGATTTCCCGCTCAAACAGTATTATTGTCGCTTCAGAACTTTAAGGTTGAACCACTGGAGTCCTCGACTATTTTAACAATGTTTTACTTTTCTGGACCTCAGATGTGGCAATTTCATTACTTCTCTATAGAAGATAAAAAATCTTGGATTTCATCAAAAATATCTTCATTTGTGTTCTGAAGATGAACGAAGGTCTTACGGGTGAGGAACGACACGAGGGAGAGGAATTAATGACTGAATTTTCATTTTTGGGTGAACGAACACATTTACATGACACCATTTTAAACTAAAAATGGAAAACTTTGGCTGTTCATTTACGTGTAAACTACAAAAATTTGTGAAAACGGTGACGTCATGCACGTGTGTCACAGTCTACAGGTGCGAAGCATTTCTGTACAAAGTGAGATCGCCATCTACTGGCCTGCCAGCAGAATGCAGCGTTTTTCGCATACTGAGACTACATTGTCAAAATGATCAAACGGACCCAGGGATCATTTTAACAATGTTGTCACTGTATGCGAAAAACGCTGTATTCTGCTGGCAGGCCAGTAGATGGCGATCTCACTTTGTACAGAAATGCTACGCACTGATCATTCATCGCATTGTCTCCTGTTTTCAGTGGAACATTAAAAAAAAAAAGTCATATGAAGAGTTTGGGATGACATTACTTTAGATGAACTGTCGCTTCGAGCGCATGGCTAATGTTCCACACGGATAGTTTTGCATCGACTAAATTTAGACGCTTTGAGACGCGTTCGATCAAGTCGTGGCGGCTTGAGAACGTTTGATCTGATTAACTCTTCAATCCTCCCGCGAAAGTGGACTTCCACTTTCATATGTTACACTACACTTTAATATTTCTTTTCTGGAACTGAATTTGAACGAATTTGGTGAGAGGGTTAATATATTCCTGTTTGTTTTCTCCCTCTGACGCTACATCGAGGGCCGGCCGGATCCCAGCCGCGCTCATCCCAGATTCTGTGACAGGATTTCATGTATATTTATGGGTTTTTTTTGTTTTTTTGTATGTATGCAGTTTCTATTGTTCAGGAGAAGATAGATCTTATTTTTATATGTATATTGTTGCAAATTTTTGTAAGTATTTTATACTTTTTATTATTCTCTGTAAAACGAGAGTATTATGTAAATATAGTTCTCTAGAAACGGGCTTGTTTGGTGTGTTTATTCAACGTTTTATGCATGTCTCGGTTTTAACCTAAATAATGCAAATGAACATTGAGTTATTGAGTCATTTTAATTCATCAAGGAAAGGCTCTAGCCGTACCTGCTGACCAATTTTACTACTAGGGATGTGATGTAATGTGATATCTGTGACCCGCCCAATCTATTCATTGTGATATAAATGGTGAAGGAAGAGCCGGTGTGGTTTAAACACACAGAGAGAGAGAACAGCATCTGATCTCCCCGTCCACTGGAATGATGCTGGACCAGGTGGTGCTGTTAGCAGCGGTCACGGTTCTGGGAATGCTGGAACAAGGTAATTATGCCAAGACTATCTGGAGAAGATCCATGTTTGCCAGTCTTTACGGTCATATGCTCAGAAAAACAGTTTATACAGTGTGATGAAACATGCTTGAGCAATCAAGTAGGACATGTGTAAGAATAGACAATAACTGTTGTGGAATATGATGGACTTTAAACTAGTCAGAGATCAGAGTGACTCAATAAATCATATTGGCACGTACGCCGAATGGACTGATAAGATTATTAAAAGTGAGTCTTGAACAAATCTTAAAAATAATACACACTAACTCATTTTATCACGTGCTTGTATTGTTAGTTTACCTACAATGAATATATACACTTATGACACTGAAGATGGAGAATGTTTTGGTGACTTGAGATTTCTTTTTCTTTCCCATGATGGAATTGTGTACTGTCCCTTTAAGAGCGAACATCTTTTTGCTCCTGAGGTGAATGTCTTGGTTTAAGGATGATATTTTAAGATGAAATGAGCGGGTTATTTTTCGCAATGTGTGTCATAAATTTATTAAAACCTTTAGAAACCGCGTATATAGACGTTTTAAACGTGTTTCCCTTCCCGTCAGCGTACTTCTCTCTGAAGGTGATCTACGCGCGGAGGAAACACTCGGTGTCGCCGCCCGCCACCACCGGACCGCCGGAGTTCGAGCGGATCTTTCGAGCCCAGTGAGTTCGACGGAATGGATCGCGCTTACATCCATGAAATGAATGAATAAATACATAAATGACTTCCTGAGAGGCTTGGTCTCATTTGTCTGTCATATTCTTGCTTTGCTAGAGCGAACTGCTCGGAGTATTTCCCGATCTTCATCATCTCTCTGTGGCTGGCCGGAGTCTTCTTCAGTCAAGGTGAGTCTCTCTGTCTTCAGGTGAGATAATCACTGCTTTCATCTCACAGAACAACATATTAATCAATCATGATAAAATGCAGCTGTAATATTTAATCTCAAGCAGCTTGAGACATTTTGAGCATCTGAGAAGGTTTTTTATCATGTTTTGGTGGTTTATTCAGCACTACATTTTCCAGAATTTCACAGAGAAACTCTATTGATGGTTTTGAGGGATGGTAAGTCTACAAGAGGGAAATAAAAGAGTATAAAATACCCCTGCCTCGTTTCTTTGCTGTATTAAGAGTCTGGATTAAACAGTTCTCGTTGACATTGGCTTCTCGCTATAATTTGATATCTCTCACCACAGATTTGCATGTAAACAAAAATACTTTGAAAATGTTTTATGCAAAACAGTGCAGTCCTGTTGCCTTGTGTTCTTTAAAAACGCCTCAGTTCAGAGCTGAACAAACGAAACGGCCCTAAATTAAGGTTTATTTAACATCTTTCCATTGCTCTTATAGTGGGGAAAAGGTACTTTCGATTACTAAAAATGTTCTCCTCGCTAAGAAAATAATGGTTCTTTTAAAAGGGACCAATAACGCCTCTTTCACAAGATTTAATAAGTGTCTCCAGAATATGTGTGAAGTTTCAGCTCAAAATCCCCCACAGATCATTTATTATCGCTGTGAGCAAAAACACGCCGTTTTTGTGTGTGTCCCTTTAAATGCAAATGAGCTGCTGCTCCAGAAGAGGGCGGAGCTTCAACAGCTCAACAACAACAAAGCTGGAGAATCTCACGCAGACAAAATGAGGAAAGTGTTCAAACTGATGGAGAGACTCAGGAAGAAGTTTCTGAACGGTTAGTGGATAAATTGATGTAGTTGCTGTGGAGTTGATCAACTCATCACTAGCATGTGTCGTCACGTTCATCTTTCGCGCAAAACCCGTATGGACGCGCACTATATATAGCGTACCTGTTTTCCAAACAGAGTCACACACACCAGACTAACGTTTATAATTGCTATCAAATGCGGTGATATTTTTTCGAATGAAAACGTTCCGTTTTTAGTAATCGAGCTCGTCAGGGTTCAGCGCTCGTCCAGTGACGGAACCGTTAGCGTGCTTTGCTCGAACGTTTGTCATGGCGTCAGAACTGGTGTACGGTTTTCGCTTGCGAAAACAAAATGGCGGCGCCGTGGGTGGAAACGTGCAGATTAAGAGGCGGCGATATTATAAGATCCCCTTCCTACGTCAGCGAAATCTATTTTCACATACTTGCAGAGAAAGGCTTGGTTGTTCTTTTCCACATTCTCTGGGTCGATCGATGCACTGATTTTTATGATACGTCCGCTTCACTGCTATGAACAGAACTGATGTTTTCTCTCTCCAGCGTTGGCCGTGTTCTTCGGGATCCTGTACCTCTACGGCCGGTATCTGTACTTCCACGGTTACGCGGAGTCGGCTCAGGGCAGGTAAAGCGCTGTCCGGTCAGTGATGTTGATGTTTGTGCGCTCGTGTCTCACCGGTTGCTGTGCTCCGGCAGGCTGGAGCCGCTGTACTTCAGCGCTAAGATGCTGTGGGTGCTGATCGCTCTGTCCGGGCTGGGCGTCGTCTGCACCATCTCACAGGCGTATCTGGGGCTGGACCTGCTGCACTCCTTCAGTCACGTGCTGGGCCTGACCGAACACACGTGAAGCTGTGGCACTTCCACTCAGGCAGAATTAGTTACATTTATGTATCAAATACAGGATTTTAATTAGATGACATTGTTTTTACATCCTTTTTCTCTTTGTATAACTTGACCAGAAATGACGCACAATAAAATATTCTGCTTCCACATGATGTTTAGTATGTTTTCTTCATACATCACGTCTTCTCAAAGCCCCGCCCCCTTTAGTTACTGTTGCTATGTCCGCTCTCACGCCACACATCATGTTCTCACACAGTGAAAAATACATTGTGCAATGCATGAAACAGTTTCATATTTAAAATATAGTAATTTATTAAAGCAGTTGAATCAGTAAATAGCGTCTAGTGTGTCTTTAATGTGTGGTGACAGATCGCTGTAGCTCCTCGTGAAGCGATCATCTCTTCATACTAGTTCATTTATAGCATCAAATAAACATGAATGAACATCAGAAGGAATGTTGTTTCAAGACGTGATTCAAGTTCACCAACGTTAATCTACTAACAAAATGGCGGATTCGGGGTTATGATTGGTCAGATCGCCTGTCAATCAAACTGTTTTTGAAGGGTCGATTGTCTAACAAGGTAAATAAAAACACATTAACTTGAGAAATTAATTTGATTCGGTGGAAATTAGATCGACTCGCTCCAGACAAATTTATCCAAGCCCTTATTTTGGAAGTACTGAAAAATCTAATAAATTCACTTATTTAGAAGAATTTTGAAACAACTAGAGATTATTTCATTTGTAGCCAAATTAACACCAATTACATATTTAAAAAAGCTGAAAAAGGCAAAAAAAAGTTTTTAAATACACCAAAAGATTAAAAAAAAAAAACTTAAAACATAAAGACGCAAAACATAAGAACTGTAAACTGTTCAAAACTGAAACAAGGACACAATTAAAGTGAAAAAGCAACACCATCTGACCAAATATTTACAAGAACATTCAATAAATCATAATCCGTTCTGGAATATGTGGAATAAAGCATTTGAAAACTTCTATACAGAAATCCCACCAACTCAACTACAATCTGATCGAACAAAATCTACTGACTTGTGAAGACGCAACTGAACATAATCAAAATCCACTTCACCTCCTAATGACACAATAATAATAATTTTTGTAATAAAAATAAACAAAATGAAGTTTGTGTGAGCGGAGATCTGGGGAAGTTATTCTGCAGCATTTTACACTATAGAATTGTAAACTTCCTTAACGAACACAATGTCCTGAAGCCGAGTCAGACTGACTTCCTTCAAAATCACAGAAGTTCTGACCGCATTCACAAACACGTGAAACAGAGCAGAAACACAACATCTGCGTGCTGTCCATTTCAAAACAGCATTTGATTCTGTTTGGCATGACGGATTATATTAGAAACTTTCACAAAGTGCTGTACGGGTAAAGATGACATTATACAATACAAATTGGCAACAAACACACAATTCTTCTCCCAGAAGAGAGACGTTCACATCACTTACATGAATGAATGAGTGTTGGAACAGTGTGTGTGATGCATGTAGGCAGAATTAGGCTGATTCCCGTTGATTATTAATATGCACAATATTCTGGATGCATCTAAAATCATTATAAACACAAGAACTGAAGCTCTCAGAGCAGCTCTGCTTCAGTCTAAACACACATCTGGAACACTGGGATCAAGAACATCAAAGCAAACGCTGTCAATCAAATTATGAATTGGAGGAAGATCTCCACGCTCAGAGATGTTTGACTGAACTGTTCCACTCCATCTGAACACAGTGATGTGTGTGTTTCACCACTAGGAGGCGCTACAACTTCAGTCTGTCGCTGATCTGATGAAGCTGATGAACACTGAGAGACACTGAGAGACACTGAATCACAAGAACTGCCTGTAAATGTGGAGTGAATATATCCTTACAAACATGTTAGAGGACCAAATTTAATTTAAATAAGCTTTGTATTTTCAAGATCTGATTTTTTTCCCCCTTTAAATGCTTATTACTAATGAGTAATCATTTCATAAATAGTGGTAATGGACCGGAGCTGCATGAAATGACATCGAACTGATCGATTATCCATGAACGTGTTGTCACGGTAACACATTTATCAGTTATCGTCTTGATTTCATGACACGATAAATATGTCGAGAAAACGGCAAAACGTCTTTGGTTTCTGAAACGCACCGTTTCGGCAGCGACATGAAAATTTGGGACACATTTTTTTGCATAAAGTTTCATGATTTAAAAATAAAACTTCCCATATATTTTTAATAACAATGGAAAAAAATTGTATAAAATATATCAATATAATTTTCACAAGTTGGAATTCAGCGGTCATCTTTCGGGACAGACGCCTCCCAATTAAAAGTACTCCATAAATGATGATTATATTAATATATTAAGCTTACTGATATTTGAAATATTATTGTGTAATTCAGTAGATAATAGAAGGAAACTTAAATGTGGTTTTTGGCTGTCGGACAGTTTTCACAAATTCTGTAGAATCGTAAATCTTTCCTCACACAGTAAATCTAAAGAAACAACAGAACATTTCATTCTAGTTCCACTCATTCTCTTGATCAACACTTGAATGCGTTGAATTAAAAAAGCAACATTTTGTCCTTCATCTTCATCTGTGTTTTGATCCAGAGATTCTGCATTCTGCCGTATAACACTGAAAACAAGGAAAATGGAGGGGAAAGAGTTAATAAATCTGTCCATGGATCCACTGTTTTTAACAATTGAAAAGAGTGGAAAAGAAACTGCATGTGCTGCTAAAATGAGGTCTGCATCCCAGACGGATGTTGACGTGTGTTCAGTGAAGCTGGAGATGGAGGTGATGGTGAACATCTGTCTGAAGGAAATAATGGAGGTGTTTATGTGACATTAAAGAGAGCAGAGCACATCTGAGGGGCTTTGACACGGACGAATATTGAACTAAAATAGCAAAAAATTTAGTTAAAGGGTTAATTCACTCAAAAATGAAATTCCTCATTCCTTCGTTCATCTTCAGACACAAATGAAGATGTTTTTGATGAGGTTTATGACTCGTTCATAGATCAATATAATCAACACTTTCAAGCTCCAGAAAGGAAGTAAAGACATGATTAAAACAGTCGACGTGATGCAGTGGATCAAGAGACACAATACTTTCTGTGCGCAAAAACAACTTCTATCAATCTCTTCTGTGTTGAATACTCAGCATTGGAAAGCACATTAGTTCTCAAACTTGTTTAACAACTTTTTAAATGGAAATATAAAAAGAGTCGACTCTGGCCCGGACACAAATGGTCCTGCTTTTAAGGGGTATTTAGATTTTTAATGCTATCTAAGTGTAAAAGACAATGATGTGCTAAAAACGCAAACGTTTTTTCTTTCTACAGATGACGATGTTATCAAAACGATCCCGTTCACACGGATCCGCTGAAACGACGCTGCATTGAGTTTGTAGTAGACGACGTCACTTTGGAAAGAAAAATTACGGCTAACAGATTCACATCTTTACAGTTTACACAGAAATGACAACGGTAGTGTGATGACTCTTCACTCGGATTGGGATCCATAAGCAGCTTTTATTTATAATCAGAACGGTCAAACAAGCAACGGTCAAATACCGGCAGACAGGACTGGCAGAGAACGGGCTGAACCGCAGTCGTTGAGCGGGCAGATATCAGTCATAAAGTCCAATAAACAGGCAAACAGAACACAGAGTCAGACACGGTAATCCAGTAGTTTGTTAACGGGTAGGCAGACACAGGAATAAATGATGCACCAAACTGGAAACAAGACCTCGCAAAGTCTGTCAGAGTCAGTTCACCCTTCTGTGCTGTTCGGGATGTTTTCATCCACTATGGGGAATTTTTGAGTCTTAATTTGGCCATAACTTTCTCCGTGTTTCAGCAAATGGAATGATTTTTGGTGACAAATCTTATTTTGACACATATTTTGGGAAAATGCTTTGAAAATGTTCAAAAACTCAACAGTACTCTGTGGGCAAATTCACGACCCTTTCGTTATGATTTTAACTGCTTTAAAAATGTATCAGATGAATATTTTTTTCTATTTTTTTGCTTGAATCTATTAATCAACCTCAGTCCTGATCAAAAAAAAAATTCAGGATTTTAACTCTTTAATTGCCAAATTCATAAATGATGTCACTGATTTGGGGAAAAACGTGTCAAAGATTAGAAACAACATTGGCTTTGATGCGTTGTTAGTTTTTGTGCAGCATCAGATTTTAACGTTTTAAAGAGTTAAAATCCTGAATTTTTTTTTTAAATTTAGTAGTTTTGATCAGGACTGAGGTTGATTAATAGATTTAAGCAAAAAAATTTGAAAAAAATATTTATCTGATACATTTTTAAAGCAGTTAAAACATAATGAAAGGGTGGTGAATTTGAACAATGCACAAGGGTTAATTAAGGCCACTAATGGGTTACAGCTGGTGCAGCAATCAGTACCAAAGTACAGGGCTTGTGGGAAATGTAGTGAAATGTGAATGAAGTGTGTGTGTCAGTGTTCGGGTGAGGGCGCCCTCCGATGGTCTGAGGAGGGAATCACGGAGTTCGTCTCTGTGACAGGTAGCTTTTTAGGTAGCAAACTTGCACTTTGAAACCCATTTTCAAAAGTTTGTGTTTTCAAGCCAGCAAAAACACCATCGTCATGTAAACGAACGGCCAAAATTTTCCGTTTTTAGCTGAAAACGGTGTCGTGAGGAATTCAGAAACACCGGTGGCCGTGAAGTGAACTGCAGCAGCAACGACCGAACGAGATTCAAGACCCTGATAAACTCAAAATAAACAGAAAATGAGAAAACAGCAGTTCAGGAAGCATCTGATCCCAGTGGTGTGTGTGTTTGACCAGATTCAGCTCGACAGATGAGGCCATTAAAATTATTACAGTATTATTAAAAGCATATTTTAGACCATATAGACTGCCGTGTGAGACTGTAGTCTGAATCTCTTCTCTTTGCGCGACACATTACAGTACAGAACAGTGTGTAAGCGTCAGTGTCGTGTGTCTTTGAAGAGAAGAGAGTCACATCCTTTTGACAAACACACTAAAGCCCGTTGAGGTCACACGGCTTTTCACATTCTGTGTTTAACTCTTCTCCAGATGTCAGATGAGACGTCCTTCATATTCTCTGTGTCATGTGACATATAAAGACCCTCAGGATCCCAAATTATAGCTGAAAGAAAGTTGTCATCTGTCTCTCATTCTGAAAATAATGAGCCGTAATAAGAAAACGGGTTCAAAAATTGGATTATTCACGTGCACACCGACTGACCGACCCGTTATTTCTTCAGTAATTGGATGCGAATGCGTGACTTTCTCTCCTCCGAGGCTCTTTCGAGGTCAGCGGGTTTAAGGTGGTATTTTTAGCAGGACATTATCTGGAAATATTCAGATCAGAGACGCAGTAATGTGTTTTTAGAGTGTGTGTGTGTGTGTGTGTGGGTTTATACACCAGAATAGTTTTTAATTTTTTGCCCATATGTTTTGCTAGATCTTGCAATATGATTTGTGTGTATATGGAAGTGTGTGTTGAAATCCGAGTCCTCTGAGAGGAGTGTGATGAGTGTTATCAGCAGCAGGAAGCAGCGCTCGTGGTAAATGTGTCATGTGACGCTGAAAGCTCTCGTTTCCTCAGCTGTCCTCGCCGCAACTCGTCCATCCAATAGAGTTTCACTGTTTCCTGAATGACGGTGTGACACCTTCACTGTTCTGTTTACTTCATGAAATAATATAATGTGACACAAACCGTTAAACACGCTGTTGTTGCGTGTGTTTTAGTTTTACACACAAATGTGAGGTTTTTACACGATCATGTGAGAATTATTTCCAGGCCCTGAAGGAGCCGTTCAGACTCCACTGTCTGTCGCTGTGGGTCGAACACACAGGTGCTCGTTCTCCACATTCACACTGATTTCTACTGACCTGCCGTGTGGATGGGAAGTTGTGTTTTTGGCCAACAGGAAAAAAAATCATATGGGATTTTTGCTGCTTCCTGTTGCAGGAAACACGTTCAAGGATGCAGGAGGGGAGGTGTGTGTGTGTGTGTGAGTGTGTGTGTGTGTGTGTGAGTGTGTGTGTGTGTGTGAGTGTGTGTGAGTGTGTGTCTGTGTGTGTGTGAGTGTGTGTGTGTGTGTGAGAAAATGAGTGTGAGTGTGTGTGTGAGTGTGAGTGTGTGAGTGTGTGTGTGAGTGTGTGTGTGAGTGTGAGTGTGTGTGTGTGTGTGAGTGTGTGTGTGAGTGTGAGTGTGTGTGTGTGTGTGTGAGTGTGAGTGTGTGAGTGTGAGTGTGAGTGTGTGTGTGTGTGAGTGTGTGTGTGTGTGTGTGAGTGTGTGTGAGTGTGTGTGTGTGTGTGTGAGTGTGTGTGTGTGAGTGTGTGTGTGTGAGTGTGAGTGTGTGAGTGTGTGTGTGTGTGAGTGTGTGTGAGTGTGTGTGTGTGTGTGTGAGTGTGTGTGTGTGTGTGTGTGAGTGTGTGTGTGTGAGTGTGAGTGTGTGAGTGTGTGTGAGTGTGTGTGTGTGTGTGAGTGTGTGTGAGTGTGTGTGTGTGTGTGTGTGTGAGTGTGTGTGTGTGTGTGAGTGTGTGTGTGTGTGTGTGTGAGTGTGTGTGTGTGTGTGTGAGAAAATGAGTGTGAGTGTGTGTGTGAAAGTGAATACACGTCTGTATCACAATAGAGCAAAGAGTTTAGCACTAATACTCTTCAAGAACCTTAAATTGGCTGTAAACATGTTTGTCAGCATATTTATGTAATGGTAATAGTTTACATTAAAGTCACAATGAAATCAAGGTATAACCAGCCGGAGTGGAGCCAGGACGATGGGAAAAGCCATGGTGGGACGACTGACGGAGATGGAGCCGATGGAAACGGAGACCCAGGCGAAGACGGAGAGCTGATGGGAAGACGACACTGATGGCCGAGCGTCATCAAGCGTCCAAGGTGGAGCCGGGGGTCAGAGGAGCGAGGCGCAGCCAAAGGGGTGGAGGGACGAAGTCCAAACGAAGGCCCGTAAGTCGATGTCTGACCAAAGGAAGAGCCAAGGAGGAGCCGATTGGTTGCAGAGCCAAGGAGGAGTGATGGAGGCTGGAGGCGGAGCCGGGAGATACTTGTGCTCAGGTGGAGTCAGAGGAGGAACTGGAGTGGAACAGCAGAGATGAGGCCGAGGTATTGGCTGTTATTGGGATCTTTCCTTAATGTGTCGTATATCAGAGTGAAACGCTTCTCGAACAAGAACAAATGTAGGCGGGGCTTGATTGTGTCTGTGGGGAATTGATTGATTTGCTATTGGTGGATCTCATGTGAGTGACAGGTTGCCCCGCCCTCTTCATCAGAGAAGAGACGCTGTGAGATTTTCGAGGAACATGAATTTATATTCCATTAAAATATAAAAAATGTTATTTCATGGTGAGAAATAGTGACTGTGTGATCAGTGGACTATAATGGTCCGTCTGAATCGAATGTGGGACTTTTCCAGCCGGGGACAGGACACCAAACACTGGGACCGCTCTGGTAAAGTGTGTCCCATGTATAAGCAGTGTTTACTCAATCACTGACCCACGTTTACACTCACAGGTCACAGCTGAACTTTTACATTTTTCATTTGCAATTCCACATTTGAACCAAATTGGCCTGGCAAAGATCATCAGAGCACATGGACACATCTGAATCTGTGTTAAAAGTTAATTTCCTTGATCATTCCGAGCCAGAGGATCCCACCGGACGTGCCACAGAAGAACAGCACATGATGAAAATGAGGATTCCTGACATTCTGGCAGTCGAGTTAAACCAAACTGCTGCATGAATTATTCATAAATATACGTAATGCTAAAAATGTTTACTCAACACAGCTGGAAATGTATTTCAGATGTTTATTGATATCAACATTCACACATCAAGCACAAATGTATGCATGTACATGATGTTTCATGTCTGTTAAAGAGCCTCTTATCGGTAGAAGATCAGCACAGATGACTCTGTGAGTTGTTTGGAGGCTGTTTTGCTCTGATCCAGACCGGTGAAGTCTCCACACAGCACTCGCTGAGGGAAATATCCTCCTCCGATACAGTTCTGCAAAACACGCTCACGTCAGCCCGATTCCTCAGCCATATTCAGATTTAACGGAAGCTGAGAAATGACTTACATGGTGAGGACTGCATCCCGTGGGTTTGACTCCGGAGCACACGGCCATGGCTGCTTTATCGGCGCTAAACACTCGGAAGGTGATGAAGCCAGACTCGAACTCCTCTGAGAAAAACACAACACACACAGTCGGTCATTTCTGCACTTCATTCTCAGTGTGATGTGGATTTCTTCGGGCCTGTTTACAGCTGTTCAGTTCATGTGTTTTCTCTGCTCCGAATCACTCAAACCACTTCAGGCCAAAACTGGACAAGTGTAAATGCATCTTCTCGTTGAAGCCAGATGTGTCAACATTCCCGCCAAAACAGTAAAAAATAAACGTAAGAGCGTGTTATACCGGCTTCTCCATTAAAATGATGGTGCCTCTCTCTCTCCTCCTGCGGTCTTCGATCCTGAAATTAGCTGATGATCAATAAAATCCAGCTTTCGATGATGTGAATTCTGTTAAATTTGCACATCATGTTTTGTGGAGACACATTTATGTGGCTAAATCAGATCAGTAAAAGCATGAAGTGAGCGGGTGTAAACGGGCCCGTCGGTGTAAAGTGGAGTTCAGTACTTCCAGCAGGCGATCCATATAATTTTGCCGTTGAATCTTTGTCTCCAGTATCATACACCACCGGACTGACGGCTCCCGTATCGCTCTTACACTGTCCGGCTCCGAACCTCACCGGGAACTTCTGTTACAAACACAACACCAAACATTACAGTATTATTGTAATGGATTTTCTTT
The DNA here is from genome assembly GCA_038088235.1 of Zacco platypus. Classification (NCBI taxonomy): domain Eukaryota; kingdom Metazoa; phylum Chordata; class Actinopteri; order Cypriniformes; family Xenocyprididae; genus Zacco; species Zacco platypus. Next base: position 714,602 of record CM076079.1, read on the forward strand.
TCAAGTGGGTAGAGTAAATACGGCCTGTGAGTGGCAGCGCACTGCGGGCGACTGCAAACAGATCAGTGTGTTTGACCTTGAATAAGTGGTACAGGTTTCCGCCGTGCTCCCTCAGGAACCGGCTCTCTGTGTGGTAGCGCAGGACGGCAGAAGACGTCCAGTTTCTCAGCTGCTTATTGTTGGGAACGTGCCACACTGACACGTCTTGTGCGGAGATGTCGTAGTAGCCAGGATTCTGTGGGATGTGAGAGTATTAAGGTTGGCGGGAACATCCTGTCAGTGGTTAGCTGGAGATCGGTGTGATGTTGTACCTTGTAGTCGTCGCTAGTCGAGCTCTCTGCGCTGCCGAAAGTGGCAGTGTTCGCCCACGCTCCGTCTCCTTCAGGCAGGTTCTGGTCATTTCCCTGCTGGCTCGACCAGCGGTCACCGACGGAGCACTTCCCTTTGATGTTGTTCTCATGGACGCTGGCCACAAGAGTCCATCCGCCTCCGGCTGTGGTCATGTCACAGAACGCCTGGTAATATGTGCCACTCTCTGTTGTCAGGATGTACATGCCGTCTGAGGAGAAACAGAGACCCAGATTCTGCTTTTAGAAAGATGAACTCAACTGAAAGCTTGCAAATGTCCTTGCATTTGAACATATAATAATAATATTAATAATAAATTGTCATATGAAACAAATTGCAGAATGGGAACTATGCAGTGACTACAAACTCCAATCAAAACTCTTGTGTTTGAGCTTCTTCTTTGCTCTTTCTGGACTTCATGAAGTGACGCTTTTATTCATTATTGAAGGAGTTCAGTGCTATTCCTTCTGTATCTTCTCCTAATTATCCATTAAAAATATTTTTTTGATACGAATATATATTGTTAAAAACTGTTTTCATCATTGATAATAATCATAAATGTTTCTTGATCATCATATCAGAATGATTTCTGAAGGATCATGTGACTCTGAAGACTGGAGTAATAATGCTGAAAATTCAGCTTTGATCACTGGATATAAATTACACTGTACTATATATTCACATAGAAAACACATGATTTACACTGGAATAATGTTTCACATTTTTTACTGTATTTACTGTATTTTTGATAAGAGAAATACAGCCTTTGAGTAAGAGAAACGATTAAAAAACACTTAACACTTTACAATAAGGTGTTATCAGATATTAAGCAGAGAGTGTATTAATACTCTAATGACTGCAAGTTGACATGTAGTTGACATGTGGCTGACCAGTTACTTGTAGTTAGTTTAATGGCTGTTGAGGTTCATCAAAATAAGCAGATATCAAGCAGACAGTCTAATAATACTCTAATAACTGCTAGTTGACAAGTTAGTTGTAATGTCTGTTGAGGAGCATCAAAATAAAGTGTTAGCAGATATTAATTATTACAGTCAGTCTACGAATACTCTAATGACTGCTGGTTGACATGTAGTTGACCAGTTACTTGTAGTTAGTAGAATGTCTAAAGTGGACTATGTAAATAAAGTGTCACCAAATTCTTAATTATTCCAAACTTTTGACCTGTATTGTATTTGTACTTCTATCTACAAAACATTTAAGCAGAAGATTTTAGATCAAAAGATGTTTTTTTTTTTTTTAAACATAATATAAATCCTGACAAGTGTGTCTAAACATTTGTCTGGTAGCATATTTGAGTTTTTCAGAATGGTTTTAAAATGAAACTTTGACTAAAATTTAACAAAAATATCTTCCCCAGTGCTCACCCTGCGTGGCGCCGTGTTTCTCTTTGATGTCCAGGCAGCTGCGGGCGAGAGTCCTCAGTCTAGCGTGATACTTGCCCAGCTCTGGGTTGATGTAGGTGCCGTTGATAATGATTGGCTTTGGAGTGACGGCTCCCAATACTACAGAAAACAAGAGATATGACCGTGACATCTACAAACTAATCAGCGTTCACAGTCAGATGAGTTCACTGTAGTTCCACAGTTCAGTATCCCAGATCCACTTACCTGTGTGCTGTAAGTGCAGAAGGCACATCAGGAGGAAAACACAGCGCAACATAGTTGTGAGTTTTCAGCTCTCAGTTCTCGTCTGATGAAGATTGTTCTGTTGGGACGCTCTCTTCTGTCCGGCAGCTTTTATCTCCCATCCCAGCTGATGTCAGGAGTGAAACCGCCTCATTGTGCAACAGTGGTTCAATTATTAAACATGCAGTAAAGCCAGGAAAGTGGACTGGAAATCTGGGAAATGCCCATTACTGAAACTCCAATACATGATCATAGGCTGTTTGTTTTTTCTGCAACTTATCAGTTTGTTATGGAACATCACATCTATATTTATGTTCTTGGCACATGCTTTCCTCACAACAAATGACAGGAGCGTGCATGTGTTTGTGAAAGAGATGAACGCAGTGGATCTTTGCCATTGACAAAAACCGTGCTTTGAATTAAATTCAGATTAAGTTTTTATGAATATATACTGAAATAATTAGTAAATTAAAAACTGTGACAACTAGTTTAATTGGTCAAGTCAAAAATTAACCTAAATACATTAATTCATACCAACAAAACTAGTAGGTGTGTGTTGAATCATAGGGTAACAATTGCAGTGAATATTTCTTTTTATTTTTCATCTCTCTTATATTTTTCCATTCATCACATGCACAATTACATTGAAGTTTCCGATGAAAACCGTGTCATTGTGCACAATTGAAACACTTGCTTGCACAAGTCTTGAAAACACACTGTGCCATAAATGGCCACCAAGTGAACCCAACCAAGGCCAATGTCCACTGAACGGTCACTGTCTGCCCGTCCGTTTCAATGTGTTTCATTGGAGGCATTTCCCAATAGCTGATAATGACAATCATGAGCTAAATTCCCCAAAAACGGATCCAGATGTTTTGGGGAATTTACCACATCACAGAGAATATCAAGAGTTAGGCAATGCAGTTTGTGAAACATTTAGCAATAATTCAAAATTTGCTTGTTTTTAATATATTATAAAATACAATACTATAAAGAATCCCACTTTTCTACCAAGTAGAAAAGATGATTATTATTTGATTATTAATACCACTGTAACAATTAAACTGATTTTACAGACACTAACCATTGCTCTTACTTTGCATCTTTCTGAAGTGTCAGATAGAAAGAGGATGAGAAGATTAAATGAGACGTCTTTCAAGAGTGTTTTCTCTTTCATTCACTTATTAAACATTTCAGCCGTATCTGACTCTTAGTGATTCTGTGGCCATGATGATTCTTTTTCCCAGAATAGGTCGCCAGGTCTTTCCCCAACCTTCCCCATTACATGTTCACACACTTTAGCATCTCCAGTTCACCTACACTGCATGTTTTTGAAGTGTGGGGAAACCGAAGCACTCCTGGCTCAGCCGGGACTCGAACCAGCAACCTTCTGCACCGTCCCGCCCCTTCTCTTTCCCGTGATCACATATCCCGTCTTGGTTCTAGCTCGTTTCTGTCTTAAAATGAAGTTTAAGGTCAGTGTTGCATCCTGCCCTGAACACACACTCCACCGACAGACACACGGCATTCTCAATCATCTCTCTGCTTCTGGATCATGACAGATTTGTCTCAAGGCTCTGTGCTCAGGATGAGGTACGGTCTGAGTCACCTGTGGAGTGTTTCTTGTCTTGACAAGTTCTCGATCACACAAAGGCCCTCAGTCTCTCTTCACCCTCAGAGGGGATGTAAAGGTCAGCAGAAAACCTTACCTTTATTACTTAAAGAGTTCAGCTGATTCTTGAGTATAATGAGGGTAAAGCTTGAAGTCCAAGAGGGTCTCGACTCAGATGAATAAATGTAACGGAGGCCAGCCAGTAGTTGCTGTGTGAGTAAATCTCACTAGTTGTAGCCTTTAGCCTCCTTGTTAGGGGTCCGACTCCCATGCCGGAAGACCCGGGTAGAAGGGTTACATTGGTGCCGTGACCCGGATGGGAGTGAGGTTTAGGGGGGTGAGTGTAACGGAGGCCAGCTAGTAGTTGCTGTGCGAGTAAATCTCACTCCTCTGACCTCAAGAGAAGCTAGAAGTTGCAGCCTTTAGCCTCCTTGTTAGAGCGTCCGTCTCCTATGCCAGAAGACCCAGGTTTGAGGCCCGCTCGGAGCGGGTCGAGTAGGACCCAGGTTGAGGGGTTACACAAACTCCTTTCAAATGTTTGCTGTTATAGTCTTTCTAAAAAATTACCAGCATTTTCAAGGTGTTTGTGAGGCGGTTTCATCTGTATGGTTGCAGGAGCATTGCTAGGATGTCGCGGTAATTAAAGTTGGTATGAAACGCATGTTAGATCTGACCGCGAGCGATTTAACTTTGTGATATCACAGCCCTTACGACTGCTTTCTAAGTCTTTTCATCTTTGTCGAGCGCTTGACAGTGCAGCTTGTTTGTCAGATGGATAGTTGGTCTGAATATCCATCTGGAGATAAGCGGCTGTCGTCTGTCAGGAATGTGTTGAGATTGTTCGGCATTCCTTCCAGCCCTCAGATGAGACCAACTGACCTCAAGCCACTGAAACTCATGTTTATGTGCGTCTTCACCGTTTCCTCTCCGTCTGCCGAAAACATCAACAACAAGTAGCCGTTCACCTCGGCCGGCTGGTTTACTGTGTCACCGTCTATTGTTTAAGCCATACAATGATGTTTAGCTCCTTCATCCTAGTGTGATCAGGGGAGGTGGAGGTAAGGAAGCGGGGGAGGTCATGAAACACACACACACACACACACACACACACACACACGTCTGGACTGTGGTCTAATTTAATTCACATATGCCATGTTGAAGAAAACCTCAGCGTCGCAATGTGGCAGCCAGATACAGAATGTTTTTTGTGCAGTTCATATGGTGAAAAACTCACAAATAATTCCATTATGTTTTTGTACACATGTGTGTGTGGTGTTTGGAAAGAGAAAGTGCTTCTCTGTGTTTAGCTTTGCTCACCATTCTCATGATTATTACTGGAAAATAGAGCTTTATGAGTGAACCTTTTATGTTCAGGTCATATTTCACTGCAAAACCAACAGAAAAATATATTTAACATTTTTAATGGAACACAAAGCGAAAATAAATAAATATCCTCATGCCATACTATAGCTTTATGTGGAACAGACAACAAATTCACAGTAAACCACGGCTTCACAGCGCTCATTGCTTTAATGTACATAATTTGTGACCTGGATTTTAACTCGCAAACTAAAACACTAATGATTTGCATAATAAAACGGTAATCATTTTGTTCCCCCAAATAAAAGATTATGTGTTTCCTTTTGTCACTACCACAACAATGATGTCACTACCGAAACAATGATGTCACTTCCGAAACGATGATGTCACTACCGAAACAATGATGTCACTACCGAAACAATGATGTCACTTCCGAAACAATGATGTCACTACCGAAACAATGATGTCATTACCGAAACAATGATGTCACTTCTGAAACGATGATGTCACTACCGAAACAATGATGTCACTACCGAAACAATGATGTCACTTCCGAAACAATGATGTCACTACCGAAACAATGATGTCATTACCGAAACAATGATGTCACTACCAGAACAATGATGTCACTACCGAAACAATGATGTCACTACCAGAACAATGATGTCGCTACTGAAACAATGATGTCACTACCAGAACAATGATGTCACTACCGAAACAATGATGTCACTACCAGAACAATGATGTCGCTACTGAAACAATGATGTCACTACCAGAACAATGATGTCACTACCGAAACAATGGCGTCACTACCAGAACAATGATGTCACCACCGAAACAATGATGTCACTACCGAAACAATGATGTCACTACCGAAACAATGATGTCACTACCGAAACAATGATTTCACCACCAAAACAATGATGTCACTACCGAAACAATGATGTCACCACCGAAACAATGATGTCACTACCGAAACAATGATGTCACTACCGAAACAATGATTTCACCACCGAAACAATGATGTCACTACCAAAACAATGATGTCATTACCGAATCAATGATGTCACTACCGAAACAGTTTCAGTAATGACAATTTTTGATGGTTTTGAGCTGAGCTCAGAGATGCTAATCAGCACATGGTTCTGAACAGTTTTACACACATAAAAACTCAATTTTATTGAATAACACCCAAAAAAGTTTGCTTAATTGCAGAAAAAAGGTGTTCGGTAGTGACGTTCATTAAAGTTACACACAGATTTCTAGACTTTTGAACACATTTAACTCAAAATGATGGTCTATCTATAAAAGAGAGGCGATGAGAGGGAGAGACACAGGAATATTTCCTGATCAAAAATGTAGAAGTGTGTTAAAATCAGTTTCAGTCAATGGACTAAAACACACTGTTCCGGTAGTGACATTTTTACATAACGTTTTATGATTTAAAAATAAAATATATATATTTTTTTTAAATCAAAATGATTTTTTTTTTTGTTTTTTTAAAAAACAACAATGGAAAAAATTGCAAAAATTATTTCAATATCATTTTCACTAGTTGGAATTTAGGGGTTAGTGTTCGGGACGGACACCTCCCAATTTATGATGATTTTATGTATATATTAAGCTTTCTGATATTTTAAATATTATTGTGGGATTCAATTCATAACAGAAGGATCTTAGTAAACATCTAAAATTTGAATAATTAAATGCTTTTTAGATGTGCGACAGCAATTTGCACCAATTCTGTAGCATGGGCCACCTACAAAAAGAGAGAGAAGGGGAGAAAGTTGAAAGCGAACAACTGGGACAAAGAGTGCAGGAAATGGAGAGGAGAACATGAGTCGTCCCTTGGTTTATACTTGGAGTTAATTAGAAAATGGAGAGAGGATTATGTGTGAAAGCAGAGCCCTGTTTATTTAAGAGATAGACCCCGATCACATGGAGTGACCTCTGACCCCTGAGAAACACATGCTCACTAGTTCTTAGAGAAAGAATAACTCCCTACTGCCCAATTCATGAGCATCAGATCACACAAAAACATACAATCCAGTGTGTAGGTCTCTGATCTCTTTGAACACACGTGCAGGAACAGCGGAGGCTATCGCTTCATCTCGCTCTCTGTTATCACTCTGGGAAAGGCTTTTATTGGCTCGCAGGTAATGGGATAGTTTATGTTAGGAGACCCCCATGTAGAGGGGAAGTGGGGGTCTGCTCTTTTCCCCTTTCACCATCCTCTTTTCATTGGCCACAAGCCTTCAATAACATATTATTCTCTCGCTCGCACAACCAAAACCATTGGGAGCTGTTTGAAATTGTATGAGAATGGTAACACGATTTATTTATTGAACTGTTTTACATTCATTTATCGAGAATAAAGTTCAATCATTAGTTAAAGGGTTAGTTCACTCAAAAATGGAAATTCTTTCATTAATTCCTCACCCTCATGTCGTTCCACACCCATAAGCCCATTAAAAATGCATTGGCATATATATACATATATATATATATATATTAAAATATGGGCCACTTGCAAAAAAAAAAAAAAAAATTGTAATTCGATTTTTTTTAATCAAATCTTTTCTTTTCAATACAAATTATTTATGCAGAATACAAATGAATGAATAAGACTTAACTTAAATTTTAGTATTTGTTATGTCTGTCCTTTGTTTGTAATAAAGACAGACTTTGCAAAGTGATAAAAACAAAAAATTGATTTTGAATATTCCCAGTCATTTAAAAAAAAAAAAAACAGCACAAATCAGATATTACGGTTTGGGATTTTAAAACGACTAAAGGTTGTTGGAGTGGGTCATGTGACTGTCTGGGTTTGTGAAACAGGTTCTGTACATCAGCACTCTTAGAGTTCAGATGCAGGCCTTGTTTTTGTTTTCAGGGCCCCTGAGGGTCTCACCTCAGGTTTGCTTCAACACTGATGACAGAAGCCAGAGACCACGACTCTTATTGTGTTTATTTAGGCATTTTGGAAAAGGAGTAAAGTCAGATGTGTGAAGAGCTGGAGGCAGGGAATGAAAGAAGTGGGATCATGTTTCCTTAAAAGCACACCGTTGATTTCTCATTGCTCCAGGCGGGTGGAGTCGAGCAGCACTGTACACTCCGCCCTCAATATTCATCATTGACTCACAGGCCGTTCCCCCTTGCATGTGCCATCCCATCCCACTAAGTTCCACAGCTCCTCACTTTATGTGGAGTCCTGAGCCGGGAAGCAGCAGCTGTGTGTGAGTGAGTAGCGCTTCAGAATAACATTGATTTGCCTGAAGGGGACAAACCAGAAAAAATCTTTTATAAAAGTGCTTTTCTTCTGTGAATAGTGATCAATATTTTACCATGACTGTTTGTTTAATATTTATATTAAGTAATGCGTCCATTGATGTCAGTAAAACTTTTTTTAGGGTAACATTTCTATAAGAAAAAGTTTCTCATTTTTTTTATATTTACTGTCAATGGTAATTTATAGAGTACCTGTTTGTGGTGGTACTTTTTTCATAATAAGTTATTTTTGATTCTACAGCAGCATTTTTCTACTTTTTAGTATTTCTTTTTAATCATATAGAGTAGTGTTTTTTTGTGAATTGTGATGCATTAGGATGTCTATCTAAGTGCTTAGCACATCTGACTGTGACTAAAAGGAAATAGGAAACCTCACACACAGTCATGCTCCAGGTTTTGCTCCTTCTGGCAGCTCTTATTGAGTGTCCACCCTGTTACGCCTACAATATGGCCTCCGCTCCCCTCATTATCCAATATCGGGTCTGGGAAGAACAGCCCTCAGGGACGAGGGTGGGTCGCCTCCTGGATGACCTACGTGAGCGTGGGGTGACGGGGTCACTGGAGGACTTCCAGGTCGTCCAGCATGTGCATGCCCCACCAGTCACAGTTGCTTCAAGGGATGGTACTGTGTCAACACTGGGCAGGCTGGACCGTGAGGAGCTATGCTCGGGAGCAGAACGTTGTGAACTGGCCTTCAATGTTCTTTACAGAAAGAGTGGTGCTATGGATTTCCTCTCAGTTCATGTGGAGGTGATGGACCTAAATGACCACAGCCCAGTCTTCCCCAGTCAACGGCAAGAGGTGGAGATCTCGGAGACAGCCTCACTAAGAATGCACATCCCCCTGGACCGTGCTGTAGATCAAGATGCAGGACATAACGGCCTCCAGACTTACTCCCTGTCTCCCAACCAACACTTTACTTTGGATATCCGTACATCTGGAGGGGCCAAGCAGGCTGAATTAGTGGTCATCAAAGAATTGGACAGGGAGTTGCAACCATCTTTAGAATTGGTTCTGACAGCATGGGACAAAGGAATCCCACCAAAGTCAGGCAGCACAAAAGTTATAGTCACGATTCTCGACTCCAACGACAATAGTCCTGTATTTGAGGAGGCCCCAACCGTCATTGAGCTAGCAGAGGACACAGTTCGTGGGACGATTGTTATTAATCTCCGTGCTACAGACCCAGATCAAGGTGCTAATGGGGAGGTTGAGTACTCCCTTAGTAAACATGCGCCACCGGAAGTGCAACGTCTATTCAGTATCCATCCCAAAACAGGTGCTTTGACTTTACAAGACCATTTAGATTTTGAAGAAAAGAAGGTGTACGAGGTAGACATCCAAGCTCGAGATCTGGGGCCCAATGCTATCCCGTCTCACCACAAGTTGCAGGTCAAATTGCGAGATGTCAACGATAACGCTCCCCGGATACACATAACATGGACTCCACCAGATTCCCCTTTCGCAACGGTCACAGAGGGAGCACCAAATGAAACTTTCCTTGCTCTTGTGATGGTGTCCGATGCTGACTCTGGGGCAAATGGTCAGGTACGAGTGCACATTCAGAGTGGATCTGGCCCATTCAGACTCAAACAAATCCATGGAGACAATTACATGGTTATAACCAATGATACTCTGGATCGTGAGAGACAGATGGAATATAACCTTACTCTTCTAGCTCAAGACAGTGGTGATCCTTCCCTGTCCTGCATTAAGCACATGACTGTCCATGTTATGGATGAGAATGATAATGCACCAAAGTTTACCAAAAGTCACTACCGGAGTATCCTCAAAGAGAACAACACACCTGGCTTCCATTTCTTGACTGTAGATGCACATGATGTTGACCTGGACCTCAGTGGAAGGGTGTCATTCTCCATTAAAGAGTCAAATGAACTGGGGACACCAACAGCATTTTTCTCTGTCCACCCCAGAAGTGGGGCTGTTACTGTCCAGCAATCATTAGACTATGAGGAATCCCATTCCTACTCATTTATTGTGGAGGCTGTAGATCAAGGATACCCACCGATGACCAGTAGTGCAACAGTGCTGGTTGAGATACAGGATGTTAATGACAATTACCCCATAATCCATGAGCCACCACCCAAGAATGGAGTTGCACTGCTAAATGTACCAGTGAATGTGGACAAAGGGGAGATTGTGACTGAACTTGGAAATAAAGCTCTGGAGGATGACTTTCAAAAACTAAGAAATTACTCTTCCCTCAACAAAGCCGAAGGTTTTCTGGCCACTACCATTCGGGCCAGTGATCCAGATTCCGGTCCCAATGGAAGACTCAGTTTTAGAATAACAGACGGCGATCCTTCTAACATATTTTTTCTGGACAGAACTTCTGGGCAGCTCTATGTGAACACATCTAATGCCACAGAATTGATTGGCAGAACTTTTAAGCTGGGCCTAGCCGTCTCTGATATGGGAACACCTATGCTAACCACAAGAACCACTTTGGAAGTAACTTTCATCAACTTCCGTGACCACCTCAAGAACTTGTCTCATGATAACCAGGCCCAGTATAGTTTTACAATGCTTTTGGCCATCTGCCTTGGATCAACCTGCCTGGTGTTATTTCTAGCCATTGCTTTGGCCAAGACATTCTGTCATCCAGACAAACGGGACAACCGTGCTTACAATTGTAGACAAGCTGAGTCAACCTACACCCGCCACCCAAGACGGCCTCAAAAGCACATTCACAAGACTGACATCCAGTTGGTACCAGTGCTTCGAGGTCGTAAAGAAACCCCACAAGAAGATGAAGCTGAAATATTGCCATGTACATCACCCTTAGTGGAAAAACCACATCCTCATGGCCAATTTGCCCTTACACCAACCCTTGCCCGCATGGCTCAAAATCAATCTCAAATGGAAATGGATGGGAACCCACCACTCACTCAAAGCAAGATACTCAGAAAGCCTGGGAGCATAGAGTGGAATGGAACACTTCCTTATAACCCAGGAACACCATATCGAACCCTGCAAAAGACCAGGAATTCGTCCTCTTCTTCTTTCGCAAACTCGCAGACCAGCACACTCAGAAGAAACAAAAATGAAGAAGTCAAGCCCACTACCATGGACCCCTCACAAACTATGGCATCCGTTCCCAGTAATCAGGCCACATTACGGAGACCAAAGACCATAGAAAGAAGAGGAAAGATGGAAGAGTCAGACCACAGGCAGATCCTGAGGAACCTCGTTCGGCTCTCTATGGCGGCATTTGCAGAGAACGGATCTATTGAACTGTCCTCCGCCTCACCCGAGGTGCAAGTAAGAAAATTTGTCTTTTAAAAACTATTTTAACGTTTCAGATATGAAACTACATTAGACCAAGCTGCTTTGAAGGTTATGGGCTTCGATTTCAAGGCACTCCAGTTCATATTAGCTCAAGTAGATGATATTTTTCCCAGTTGTACTGGCTCATATCTATAGCAGCCTAAGGGGACAGTTGACAGATGATGAAGCCGTGATGAAGTGTATTCAGAAACAGTTCAGTGTCACACAGTAACTTAAACCTTTAATATGCCTCAGGAGAAAACGCTGCCAATCCTCAATGTTATCACATTACAGAGTCATACTGAATGTGAGAAGAAAATACAGATTCATTCCATGGTTGTCCTTCGAGGGGGGAAGTTACTTAGATACTTCTGCACTGTAAGATTATACTTCTCAGACATGTACGGGCTGGGGGGAGTCAGCAACAAATTGCTTGTACTGATCTGATTCTCATTAAATGAAAAAAAAAGAGGAAAACTTTTCACCAGCTCATATTTCAAAATACCAAAAGTGCTGTGCTAGTCAAACGGTGTATCCTTTGGGTTTGTATCCACCCATATGCTTACCTCTACCAAAGCGTTTAGCAGAACAAAAGGTCCTGGCACGGGTTTGAGTCCTCACGTGAACGGTCAGGAAGAGTGTGGATCCTGACCTCCCCCACCCCTTTCTCTTTTCCTCCTCTCTAATCCACCCTCCCTTACTCACTTGGCCCAGTTGGCAAATTAGACCTAAGGCGGCTGCAGAGGAAAGGGGCCGAAATGTCACCGGTGCCTGTCCTCGCAGCCAAGGCTGGGTTTCTTATGTGCATCCTGGAAGGAAACAGCCTCTAAAAGAATAGACCTTGTGTAGAAACAGCTTCCTGTCTCCCCCTCACCCCTTCACTTAACAATCTCTCTAACCCATTTTCCCATCCCAGACTGCTTAATGTAGGCAGGCCGTCTACTATGTTGCACCTTATTTTGCAAAATTATATCATGAACTATGGCATTCTAGCAAATCCAAACTTGTTAGACGTTGGATATGTTTGGGACAACATTGGTGAAACTTTTACATTTCGTGAATTGATTAACTGTGAATTCATAATCAATAGTGTCATTGATTTGCATTATATAGAGCAGATTTATAGGGAGTTATGTGATAAGTTCTGCCGTACAATAACTGATAAATGTTGTGTGTTTTTCCTTCTACAGCAGGTGTCTCAGCTCCTGTCTCTTTTGCATCAGGGACAACTTCAGCCTCGACCAAATTTTCGTGGCAACAAGTATTCTCACAGAACTGGCCGGTAAAACTCTTCATTCAAGCTTTTGACCAAACAGACCATAATTGTAAAACACCCAACACAAAGCGATACCACAATAACCACACTATCACAACAGCCATCTTGGAAGCTGGTCTCATCAGAATTGAGATTTTATCAGGTAGATTTCTGGTAAAAAGGGAAGTAACCGTCAGTCTGATCAGCCCCTGTTTGTTCAACTTTACCCACAGATTGGTATCTGGCAGAATCCAGAACTGCTTCAATGAATTTCAGTCAGAATCAAGAAGAGAAAGGATAGACTTTGACTCATCTGCACAAGACAGGGCTTGCTTAAAACAAAGAGAGTACAGTCACACTTCCTCCTGCTGTATTGTTTAAGATCATTTTAGCTCACAGTAAAATCCCAGCTTTGAAACCATTAACTGATCTTAAAGATAAACACATTCCTGCGATTCCCTTACAAAAAAGTGTTGTTCTGGCACCATGGTACAGTGACAATTCAATATACCATGATATTGAATGATTACACATAATTTTGCCAGTCCTCCCACATTTCACATGCTTCAGTTTGCTTGCCTATTTAATCATCTTACTATGTCATTCTGAGCCCATTGACTTATTATGACATTGAAAGATGGCTTTCACTGCTTGACCATTCTCATTGTGTTCTGTAGGTCAGGAGATCGGGATGCTGATTGGCTGAGCACTAAAGACAGTGGTCATGGCGAGAGTGAGATGGGTGATATGGACTGGGAAACAGGCAGAGACTCACCTGTCGACCCCTTATATGAAGAAGGCCTCAATAATCTGCTGGCATCTGGTAAATGTTCATACTTTTACATTTGTAAATTTCAGTCATTAATTCCTCACCCTCACGTCGTTCCTCACCTGTAAGACCTTCATTCATCTTCAGAACACTAATGAAGATATTTTTGATTGAATCTGATGGTTCAGTGAGTCTCTATTGACAGCAAGACAATTAACACTTTCAAGGTTGAACCACTGTAGTCACATGACCTGTTTTAAATATATTTTAGTATTGCTAAATAGAGACTCACTGAACCATTGGATTTAATATCAAAAATATCTTCATTTGTGTTCTGAAGATGAACGAAGGTCTTACGGGTGTGGAACGACATGAGGGAGAGCAACTAATGACTGAATTTTCATTTTTGGGTGAACTAACACTTTAATGTTTAATTAAAGGGATAGTTCACCCAAAAATGACAATTGTGTCATCATTTACTCAACCTCATGATGTTCCCGACTCATAAGACTTTCATTAATCTTCGAAATGCAATTGAATATATTTAATATTCTTTTATTGTTTTTGTCTATCAATTGAAAGTGCACACAACAAAAACTTTTTCCAGATTTCTCACATTCATCCTGTTTTTCCTCATACAGTCTAGTAAGACAACAAATAACATCAATGCGTAAAGTCTGTCGATCTGGATGTACTAATATAGGTAGATTTCTGCTGCTGTGTTTCCTTTGCCTATGTATAGAGTAAATGTTTGTGTGCAGTTCCTTCCATCTATTGTTCTGAGATTTAGCTCGCTCTAAATTAATGGGGACCTTTTTTGTTCTCCTGAATCAAAGGTCTAGTTTTTTTTCTTCTGATTTGTCTCTCTGATGTCTGAGCAGATGTACTTCAAATCTTTATCTCAATGTTGATCTCCACCAAATGAATGATTTTACATGCTGCTGTCTCTGAGGTTTTCCACTTTTGTCCAAAAACAAGGCTTTATAAGTGTCCCAAGAGGTAGACAGCAACATTAAGTTGCCTTCAACTAAGTTTTTCGGATATTACCTTCCATGTAATGTGTAATGTAGCTGTTTGTGAATGTAAGAGGTCTGCAACATTTGAATTATTGTCTCCCAAAAGAAAAAACTGATTCTGAACTGCCTCAAACATAATTCCAGTCTTAATTCCTGCACGAGCCAATCAGAGCAGAGTAGACGAATCACAACAGACTGAGCCGTCTGTCCAATACTTCCTGGTTTTTGTAAGCACTCATGCTGCTGTTTTGAACCAGATGTAGTTTGTTTATCAAGCGAGCAGGGCAACCACCCAGTAAAGCGTTACAGTCATCTAGCCTTGAGGTCATGAACGCATGAACTAACTGTTCCGCATTTGTCATTGAGAGCATGTCGTAATTTAGATATATTTTTAAGACGGAAAAATGCTAGAAATGTGGCTTTCAAATGAAAGATTGGTATCAAAGAGCACACCCAGGTTCCTCACTAACAAAGATGACTTAACAGAGCAGCCATCAAGTGTTAGACAGTATTCTAGGTTATAATGTGCAGAAGTTTTTGGTACAATAATTAGAATCTCTGTTTTTTCTGAATTTAGTAGTAGGAAATTACTAGTCATCCAAATTTTTATATCAGCTACACATTCCGTTAATTTCGTGAATTGATCAGATTCATCAGGGCGTGGAGAAATATAGAGCTGAGTATCATCAGCGTAACAGTGAAAACTAATATCATTCTTCCTAATGACATCTCCCAAGGGAAGCATGTACAGAATGAACAGCAACGGTCCTAGAACTGAGCCTTGAGGTACTCCATACTAAACTTGTGTTGAAATGACATCTCTTCATGATAACGGTCAGATAAGTATGATTTGAACCATGACGATGCAATTCCACTAATGCCAACATAAATTTTGGAGTCTATTCAATAGAATATTCTGGTCGATGTGTCAAAAGCAGCACTGAGGTCTGGTAACACTAATAGAGAGATACAACCACCATCTGATGATAAGAGCAACTCTAACGAGAGCCGTCTCAGTGCTATGATACGGTCCAATCCTGACTGGAAATCCTCACTGAAAACATTTCGTTGTGATGATCAGATCACAGTAGACAACAGACTGGGCTGTGTGGCCAATCAGAGCAGAGCAGGCTCTCAGGAAGGCGGGGTTTAGAGAGACCGAATCCTTTTCAGACACTGTGAAAATTGCAGTGAATATTACGGAAAAAACAGTGTTTTTTTTTTAACTCGGATGCCTGTAAACCTGTTGTGGGAGACATTAGGAGCCAGCACAATAATTGGCGGCTTTAAAAACTATAGTTTTGCGGTTTGGTTGAGTCAGTATTGCCTGAGAACTTCATCTGGTCGTGGTGTTAGTCACGCTGAAGAACACAGACACGCAGTTTTGTGTTTATTGTTAGGGGTTTTCTTTCTGAAGCATCATGATACAGATTCCCTCTCATCTTATGGAGTCATCTTCACTTTAACCACTGACTCACACCCGCTGAATGACAGTAATAATCACATGTCCTTGGGCTCTTCACGTCATAATTTTAACCCTTTAACACAATTCAGGTGACGTGTGAGTGTGTGTGTGTGTGTGTTATTCACACCCTCAGGACAGAGAAAGTGAGAGAGTCTCTATATCTGTGTCTTTGTAAAGCGGCAGAAGTTGTTTGACGTTTGCGTTAATGTTATTATTATTTGTGTTTATGGTTATGGTGTGTAAATCATATTGCTACTGATGTGGATGAAGTGATCAGACTCACTAGAAGGCGATACTAAAATCGTATAGATTTAAAACCAGTTCACAGCAAGGATGAATCTCTAACTTTAAAGATTTCATTATCGTTCTCATTTTAACCAGTAAACAATCTGAACGTAAGTGAATGTCCCACACATGTCTCTGTAATGTACATATGTTTGCCGTTGGTTGTTTGGATGTGGTTGGATCTTTTGGTGGATTTTAACCATGTCTGTGGGTTTTATGGGTTTAAGAGTTTTAGAGGATTTAACGACGCTC
The DNA here is from genome assembly GCA_038088235.1 of Zacco platypus. Taxonomy (NCBI): domain Eukaryota; kingdom Metazoa; phylum Chordata; class Actinopteri; order Cypriniformes; family Xenocyprididae; genus Zacco; species Zacco platypus. The sequence continues at coordinate 731,146 of CM076079.1, forward strand.
CCATTTCCCTCTATAACTATTTATGAGGCTCTGTAAGAAGAGGGGCGTTTGAGAAATAAAAGAAAAGAAATGTATGATGGTCCATATAATTATTAGTGGATAGTAATGTGACTTCAGAGGTGAGCCGGATGTGAACACGCTGTGGCGGGAGAGAGGAAGTCGCGAGAGGTTTGGCGGTCCGTCTCTCTGATGTGGTCGTGTGGGTTCGTTTGATCAGCGCTCACGGTTCAGATCTTTTGTTTCTCCTCATCTTTAATTAAGACCCTGTGAAAAGTGCTGTGAAACTGTCAGAATTATGATACTCGTCTGAAGACTCGTAGCTGTTTCAGAGCTCATGGAGATGGATGAGATGGAGGGAATTGTCAGGAATTTGAATTCTGAAGTGAACTATTACTGTAACATCATTCTTTGTAGTGGAAAAACTCTCATTAGGTTTTTAAAATGCTCTTCACACTAAGAAAAAAGCATTCTTTGAGGAACTAACCACTGAAAGAAGGTTCTTGGGGAACCAAAATGGTTCTTCTGTGGCATCACTGTGAAAAACCTCTCAGTGAACGGCTCTTAAAGGAACGTATCTAGAACATTTTATTCATTTAAACAACCATTTCCCATCATAAAGAACTTTAATGTTCAAAGGATGTTAAAGGATCTTCAACACAGATGTCTTTGTGTTTAAGAAGCTGCTGCACTCACACAAAAACACTGAAAACCTGTGAATTAGAGTCAAAATTTAATCTTATTCACTTAACCAAGTATTTGTGGAATGTTTCTGGCCTGATGAAGGTAATTTACTCGTTTGCTGATGCACTGCATCACCTCGTTTGCCCTGAAAGAAACTGTAGCTTGAGCCGTCCTGGTGTTACAGCAGCAGCGCTGATGATGGAGACGTGAAGGAAGTGCCTGTTTACTGTATTAAAGATAAATGCTCACCTCTCGGTATTTCCTGCCATCCTGTTATTCATCTACACAAACTCATACAAGTAAACAAGTGAAGATTCAAATGTCAAAAGTTATATATATATATATTTCAATCTGCATTTATGGTCAGATTTTTTTGTAGAAATTGTTTGCATGTGCTTTATTTGAGTTTTTTCATATTTCTGGGTTACAATGATTTATGAACGAATATGAAAATATTCAATAGTTCTGAGTGAGGAAAAGAATTTAATTAGTTATACACTTAATTAGTATATATAATTAATATGAAAATAGAATACATGCAGATATTTATCACTTTTAGAATTAAATTATTATTATTATTTTTTTTCATGTAGAACCTTTCAGGGCTTCCCAGCATCATCATTTTATGCATTTAGGTTTAATTAATTCTTTTATTTAGTTCTAATTTATTATTTTTAAATTGTATATATAATTTATTTATATTATTTTTTTAAATTACATTTCATTAAACACAATGTGTAACTTTTGGCCATCTATTGGTGAAAAAACTAATTCTCAATATTGTGAGTTTATATCTCATAATTCTGACTTTTCTCAATATTGTGAGTTTATATCTCATAATTCTGACTTTTCTCAATATTGTGAGTTTATATCTCATAATTCTGACTTTTCTCAATATTGAAAGTTTATATCTCATAATTCTGACTTTTCTCAATATTGTGAGTTTATATCTCATAATTCTGACTTTTCTCAATATTGCGAGTTTATATCTCATAATTCAGACTTTTCTCAATATTGTCAGTTTATATCTCATAATTCTGACTTTTCTCAATATTGTGAGTTTATATCTCATAATTCTGACTTTTCTCAATATTGTGAGTTTATATCTCATAATTCTGACTTTTCTCAATATTGTGAGTTTATATCTCATAATTCTGACTTTTCTCAATATTGTGAGTTTATATCTCATAATTCTGACTTTTCTCAATATTGCGAGTTTATATCTCATAATTCAGACTTTTCTCAATATTGTCAGTTTATATCTCATAATTCTGACTTTTCTCAATATTGTGAGTTTATATCTCATAATTCTGACTTTTCTCAATATTGTGAGTTTATATCTCATAATTCTGACTTTTCTCAATATTGTGAGTTTAAATCTCATAATTCAGACTTTTCTCAATATTGTGAGTTTTTATCTCAAAATTCTGAGAAAAAAGTCAGAATTGTCAGATAAAAACTTGCAATGACCTTTTTTTATGTATTACATATTAGTATTCCTAAGTATTTAAATGAAGTTACTGAACTTGGGTAATCTAATGAAATACGTTACAAATTAGTATGTATTTTGTAATCTGCAGTGAAATACATTTTAAAAGTAACCTACCCGTCTATAACTCATAAATATAAAAGATTATATACTATTGTAAATATTAAAAATACTCAATGATAAATGTATATTAAATGTATCTGACATGTTTTTGTGCAGATGATGTGTTCTCAGACATTCCCGATCCAGCATGGATGGCTCGTCTTTCTCTTCCTCTGACCACTGACTACCATGAGAACCTGTTTGTCCCGGATGGGCCGCCGTCCCCCGATGCCCACTGTCCCGTGGCCACTCCTGATGATTCCACGTCCTTCTCCACCTTTGGTAAAACCCCAGAGAAGAGCGGGCTGGGCGGCAGAGCTCTGATGTCAGAGGTCAGCTCTCTGTTCGAGATGCTGCTGACGCAGAAGGCCGATGCCCAGTCGTGTCCTCCAGCTGATGTTCTGTACAGACTCTCGGCCGCTTACAGACGCTCGCTCGGCTTGGATGCTCCTGCCACACGCCAACAAGGTCAAACTCCCATAAAGCAATATGCCAACCCTATGCCTTAACAATTCTGATCTCTGGTGCCATATCATTTTTGGGATGCGTGCAGGTCAATGGATGAAACGGCCTTTTTTCAACCAGGTCTGTCTGGAACAGGCCATGACAGGAACTTTTATTATTTTTATAAGCATAAAACGATTCAGCGCATGAGATAAGACGCTGTATTTCAGGAGAAACACGTGTCCTCTAGAGGAAGAACCTGTTTATCTTCCCCTGAAGCGTAAACAACAACAAACTCAGGATCTCTGAGGTCTGACCAGCGCCCACTGCTGGACATTTGTTGTCACTTCTTCAGTTTTAAGGCTGTGTAACTATGACATACCCTGTAATTATTTCTTTGACTACTATAAAAGTCAGAAATGTAGAAATAAGTAATGTGTAAATATAAGACTGTAAGGACTGCCAATGCAGTTTTGCTCTGAAAGTTTCCTCTTTTTCTTTGAACGCTGTAAATTATTGATATCAAAACAAAGATGTATAATTTTTTTTTTTTTGCAATATCATTTTGTATATGTGTAGTGCTCTTTTTTTATTCATAATTGTCAGCACTTTTTCTGTTTGTTAATCATGTAAACGAAATAAACTATTTCATAAACTATTTTTACTCAACCTTAAAGCCCCAGGAATTCTTAATTGAAAGACGCAAATACTTTTGTATAAATGTTTACGGCTCATACGGTCTGATATAGTGAGAATATGGAGGAAAAAATTAAAGCTCAAACTGAGTAAAAATATGCAATATAATATTTTTTGTAATGCATACATTTAATGCCATGACTATGAATTTTTGATTCATGACCTTAATTTGTATAAAAGTGAATGAAGACGTGCATGAACAAGTCAGTTGTAGAGAGTGAAAACACCATTTTCTTTCTCATGCTACAGGGTTTTTATTAATTGTTCTTCAAGATGCTGTTTATATCAGTGCTTTGGCTCTTTAAAACCCCTCAATTCTCTCCTGGAACTGCTGTTAAGCGTACGCATCTCCAGAATGTGTGTGTGAAGTTTCAGCTCAAAATCCCCCACAGATCATTTATTATAGTTTGTTAATTTTTGTGTGTGTCCCTTTAAATGCAAATGAGCTGCTGCTCCAGAAGAGGGTGGAGCTTCAACAGCTCAACAACAACAAAGCTGGAGAATCTCACGCAGACAAAATGAGGAAAGTGTTCAAACTGATGGAGAGACTCAGGAAGAAGTTTCTGAACGGTTAGTGGATAAATTGATGTAGTTGCTGTGGAGTTGATCAACTCATCACTAGCATGTGTCGTCATGTTCATCTTTTCTCCTTGAATCGACCCTCGTTTGTGAAGCAGTCCGGCTTTGCTCATTTCAATTATTTCTAGCAAGAACCTTCAACTGACATGAAAAACACACTAGAACATCAAATAAAAACAATTTAAACTTTATTGGAATCTATGTCACATTTGTTGTCATTTTCCACAAAAGGATAAAAACAAAAATCACCAGCCTACAATCAAAGCTTAAAAACGTAGACAGGAAAAAAAACAATAATTGAGAAGAGAAGTTACTGCAGTGAAAGTCGGGATGTACTGTAGTTACCAGAGGAAATCATCACTACGATGACGGACATGACAGTGGATGTATATCCATGTATACACATGCACTATGACTGAGGCGTTTCGCTGTGGGAAAATGATCACATCTCTCCTGAACGTTCTGCATTTCTATTACAGGCTGTAGAATTTGAGACTTCTGTCCATGCCGGTGGAAGCCAGGAACTGAGCGTGCTCACCGAAAGCCACGCCGGTCACCAGACCAGAGTGATCTACAGGAAACAAACAAACTCCAGCTGAGTAACAACAAACCTCACGGTACGTCACCTGACCGGACCAAACTCCACTCACCGGAGAAGTTGAGCACCTCAGACCACTGTTTGCAGATGTAAACTCTGATATCCGACCCGCCGACGGCCAGATATGTTCCGCTCTGGTCGAACACCAGAGACTTCACCTGCGGGGGGAAAGATGGGAATCTGTCAGTCATCAGGGTGAAACGGAGTCAAAGCGATGAAGAACATCTGTGGGTGAGACTAGACCTCATAATTGTTGTCCAGAGTGATGGTCTTGAAGTTCTTCAGTTTCCTCAGATCCCACAGCTTCAGGGAACTGTCCTGAGCACCTGCAGGTCAAACACAGACGACGGTTATTGAACTGAATCCACACACTCGTCTTCTGTGGAGCGGATTTGAACTGGTTTCGTAATCGATAAACTTCACATTAGCAGCCGCGCTTCGAAGCTGAGAATTTAATGCGCGCAAAATTGGAATAAAACATTTGTGAATAAACCAGCGTTTCCGTCTCACGTTAGGAGAACAAAATCGAGAACAAAATCATCACTTCCTGGGAAAGTGGTGGAAAATATCAGTATTAAATATTTAAGTTGCTGCTTTTTCCCTCCATCATAAACGAGTTTCGTCTCAAAGCGTCAGACGGTCATGTGATCTTGCGTTCGGATGCTGGGGTTTGAACAGCGTGTGAGACGCTAAACCAAATCGTTCTGATGACAGACTTTGACCCAGAACGTTTCAGAACCACTAAACCAACATCGAAGATGCTGCGATGCGATTGGTCCGGTGGTTAGTGCCGTCATCCAATCACTGCCTCAGAGGCAAAGTCACATGAGGCTTTTTTTTTTTTTAGGAATTTATTCAGTAAAAGTGTTTGAGATTTTTCAACTTCTCAATGCATGTTGCCAGTGTTTGTTAATGCGATATCCCAAAATGCACATGAGAATAGGCTGATGGAAACAGTAGAAATAACGTTTAAAATTAAACTGAATTATTACACAAGCTTTCATAATTAAAAACACCGTTTATTCCTGTGAAGCTGCTTTGGATCAAACTGAACGGAATGAAACACTGTAGAAATAAATGAGCCTCGACTTGACTTGTCAGGGTCATGTGACCTACCAGTGGCCAGATAGTATCCGTTCTCAGAGAAGGCGATGGCCGTCACAGGCCCGGAATGGCCGGGGAAGTTGGCTACATTGGTCCGTTCCTTCAGATCCCAGATTTTAATCTGAGAATCCGCCGTTCCAGTGCCGAAGATCAGCCCGTCAGGATGGAACTGAGCACAGGTCAGAGCTGAAACACGAGAGAGAAACTGTGACACATCCAAGAATAAACTACCACATTTAAGGACTTCGCAATTGAATATCTTCAAAAGGCTGAAAATATATGCATGCTGTACATTTCAACCAGAAGACATTTCTGCCCAGATTCAAAATATATGCTGAAAAACAGAAAACATTTCGTCAACTCAGCATTTAATATTTAAATAAGCTAGTTTAATCATGGCAGTTTTGGAAATTTAATTATAACTATTGACCACAAGGTGGCGCAGCCCCAAAACTGAGCACTGCTGGGGCATGGAGGGGAAGACACATCGTTACAAAATTAGTATTTCACAATTAAAAATGGCTGATATGGGTAAATTTGGTATGGAGACACCGGTTTATGATTTTTGGGCAAACGGTTCAGAAGTTGAAACTGTGCAGGTCTCCTCAAGTCACGGTCATCACAACACACACACTGTTTGGTCAGAACACAGTAAAGCCTCACGGTTGATTTAGCAGCACTTCATTGATTTTGTTCACACATTATTCGAGAATGATTTGGCGAATTGACGGGGATTCCATCACTTTGTGTCTGCATGGTCAAAAGCTGATCTGACTCCATTTTCGTGAAAATCGGAGCAACAGTCTAGGAGGAGTTGGAAAACGTTTTTTTTTCCAGGAAAATTTTGTTTCTAGTCCTTATGGTCAAGTCCAGTCACCTTTACTTACTGCAAATTGTGGCAAAGCAGTTTTACATTAATAACTGGCAGATAATTTTTGGCTGCACAGCAGCTCCCAGAGAAAATGGTGTCATTGTTCAGCTTATTCTATATATTATATTATATTATGGTTCAAAAGTTATTAGCATAAACTTGGACAGTCGGTGGCGCTAGAGGGATTCATTTAGAGACTCCAATTTTGACATTTCCGACTGTCCTCGATCTGTGTGCCAAATTTCGTAACTTTCCCACAAGCGGTTCCATTGGCTGTCATGTGCTTCCAGAGCGGAAGAAGAAACGGGAGAATAAGAACATCAATGATTTCCACACATTCAGTGCTGGGTCCCTAAAAATGCCATTAGAGTCACCTAAGGGGTAATTTAAAAAATTGAGGTCCTGCCGTCAATGAAACTACGTTATAAATCATTCCATTAAATTAAACAAGTTTTGAATTAGAGTTCTCAGTTTTATAAACAATAGTGAATATTTATATTCCCAACTTGACGCTGAACTCATATCTGAAACTGACAGAGGAATACATACCACATCCAGCGGTCTCGTCAGTGACTTTAGTCAGGACACGTCCAGTCTGGACATCAGAGAAGGCCCAATACTACAACACACACGAGACGCATTACATTCTGACAGACACACAAAAACTGTTGTTCTTTTCACAAGGGAAGTGAAACTGAACCGCCAAACAACTTAACGGGGTTCTGTATTCTGCTGTGTGTGTGTGTGTGTGTGTGTTACCTGGTCCTCAGATGAGCTCAGTAGATAGTCTCCGGTGGCGTGCAGAGAGAGGCCGGTCACTCCCGCCTCGTGGGCCCTGATCACCTGCACACAGTTGCCCCCGGAAACCGACCACACACGGATAGTGCTGTCTGGAGACGCCGAGAACACCACCGACTGACAGAACACGTGAAGAGAGATGAGAAATCTGGACACAAACCATAAACGAGCGCGTGTATGAAGAGCCGGAGCGATGGCCTACCTGAGCGGGGTGGTAGATGACAGACGAGACCTTTTTGGTGTGTCCTTTGAGGGTGGCAACAATCTGCTCCTCCCGACGGTCGAACACCACCACGTTCTTATCCGCACCACCTGGAGACATAAAACGTTTAGTGGCAGCGTGTGTACGAGACACACAGTGCCATACACATGCAGTAACACTGCTGACAGGAAGTCATCGACCGCTCATATCTGACTGCTAGTGCTACAGGAGACACGCGTCTCATCCGAGGACACTTGTGATCATGACATATTCATGTGCAGTTTTGTAAAATCAAACTAAATTATCATCCAAACCTTAAACGCACGATTTCAACAATTTTACAGCTCAAATACAGATTTTGGAAAAACAAACAAAACAAAGACACATAATTATAAAGCACACATTCCGGCCGTTAAATCATTTTAAAGGGATGTGTCAATTATATAATATAATAATAATTTTTTATCCTAATTGTTGAGATCTTTAGAAAGCACGTTTCACTCTTATGGAGCAGCAGAAATATAGCGGTTACCCTGGTGAACCCTGAATATAACGCAGCTGCGCTTTCTAGAAATGCCACAAGTTTGATATAATATGATATAAACACCATCAGCTGAACATTACCATAGTTTAACAGAAGATCATGAGCGATCTCTTGGCATAAAAGTGTGCTTTTCATTGATTGTGATCTGCTCTGAAGGACGAGGAGCACCGCGATTTCACATCAAACCATCGCGTGTTGAAGTTTAATAATCACATAGAGCCATATTGTGATTGTTTTTCTGTCCCCAAATGAACATTAAAGGGTTTGTTCACTCAAAAATGGAATTTCTGTCATTAGTTACTCACTCAATATACCACAGATGAAGATTTTGATCGATTTTATCTGAGAGCTTTCTGTCCCTCCATTGACGGTTTACGCAACTACCACTTTCAAGCTCCAGAAAGGTAGTAAAGACATTGTTAAAGTAACGTGACTCCAGTGGTTTAACCTCAATTTTATGAAACATACATGTCCTTTGTGCAAAAAAGATAATTTAACACTATTTAAAAAATATTATTCTTCAACGAGCGCTCACGACACATGCGCGAGATTAATATTTTCTAAATAAAGTAGTAAATTGTGTGTATTTTGCACAAGGCACATTGCTTCATAAAATTGCACTGGAGTCACATGGATTACTTTAACAACGTCTTTACCACCTTTCTGGAGCTTGAACGTGTCAGTTGTGTAGACGGTCAATGAAGGAACAGAAGGCTCATATTTCACTAAAAGATCTTCATTTGTGTTCCAAAGTCTTACGAGTAATGACACAATCTTCATTTCTGAGTGAACTAACCCTTTTCTTACACCATTTAAGATGTTTAAGACTTTTCATGGTGTTAAATTTGATACAGGAACCCTGGTGTGATGGTGTTGTAATCGTACCGGTGAGGACTTTGTTGGTGTCTGTTGGGCAGAGATCCAGAGAGAGGATTCCTGGTACACTGGCACTGTGAAGACCCTGTGATGGAGGAGGAAAAAGGGAAAAAGCTTAATGTGATGAGCTCTGTTCCAAACACTAGAGATCAATTTCAAAACTAAAAGCTTACAGTCGACTAACTCAAAACAAAGCTAAGCTAACATAATATTGGGAGGTGGGGGTTCGGAAGCATAAAAACGCATAGCCGTGGCTCCAGACGGTGACTTTTTGTCTTCCTAGAGCAATTAAATTTTGGAATAAAAGTTGTTGTTTCATATGAGAAACATCTAACAACAAAATGAAAGTGGAATGAAACCACACTATTCGTTTAAGCTGAGCAACTCGCACTAATAAGAGACACAGAACCGATTATGGTCCCAAATGGCACCCTCACGGTCTTCCTCTGAGTCCGCACTTTCGTGGCGCTTTGACTGCGGCTCAGCTGAAGTGCGGATCGAGGGCTCGCAAGCACTTCTGAAACCCTTCACGCACAAGTCATTGTAAATCCACAAGACCAAAAGTGCGTTGGGATTCAGCCCAGGTGTGTTTGACTTGAGCTGCACAGAGCGATTGACGTCACACACAGATCACGTGACTCCATAACTACACCGCGCTGGGAGATCCAGTGAGAAAATGTCTACATTGACCACAGTACGCTACAAGATCTAATGAGAAGTATTCAATTTCAGCGCAGACTTCTGCTATAAACCACCGATATCAGATACAAACTTGCCATGGAGTGAATAAGGGGAAACACTTTTCTCTGGAGTACTCACAGCATGGGACGCCACCTGGCGATACTTGCTGAGATCTTCTGCTCTGACCAGCTCCTCCGGCACGGTCTTTCCTCTCTGAAAAACAAACCCACAAAAAAGGTTAAGAACGTACACTAAACAACCACAGTGATACAAAAGCACTGCAACTCAAAGCGCACCTTCTTCCTCTCGGTGGTCAGGACGGTGGCCTTGTCTTGAAGCTGAAACGAGAGAAGAACAGTCTGATCACCTCTGATCATGTGATCTCACACACAATCGAATCATTGCTGAACGCTGGTGTTTTGACGCACCTTCTGTATGATCTCCGGAGTCATTCCGACCTGTTCGCTGACCTCCATGGCCTCTCCGCCCGCACCCTAAGAGACCCAAAGACATTTTACCAAGAATGCTAGAAGTGGGAATCGTTCGGAATCTCATGAATCAATTATTGCGCTCACACTTTGATTTAGAATCAATTATCCGTTCGATTTATTGTGCATCGTTACAAACCGAATTAAGTACCCGACCCATGTGAGCTGACAGTCGAATAAAAAACAAAACCATATCTAATATTCATAATTCATGAAATAGAAAAATAATCAAAACTAAATTCTGCGAACCATTTTATATACAAAAACCACTGACACTGAAAAACTTGAAAAAGTTAGTAATAAAACAAAGTGACTAGATAGAGAAAGTCTGTTATGTTTTTAACACACAAGATCTAAATGAGTACAATTATGTGCGATACCTGCACTAAACTTCAAACCCTGTATGGTTTCGATTTAATTAGAGCTGCAACTAACGATGATTATTTTTTTCTGTCGACTACTCTAATGATTATTTTTATTAAGCTTTTTTTTTTATTAATCTAGTGATCTTTTTTTACGTAAGAAGTTAGAACTAATTGATCAGTTCATTGAGGTGTAGAAACACTGGGACACGCCATTATGTAATAATACCATTTGATTGTGATTAAAAATAAGTCATTATGTGTGTTCGTCCAGTGGAAGACATTTGAACTTTAACATGAAGAGCGTCAAACACTTTCTCTACAGTCTTAAAGGAACTTTGATAGTGTTCAAGCCACTGAACAAACGTCTCCTGATCCATGTGTTTTTCCTCTGTATTTTTACCCGCAGGGCGGGAATCAGGAGCGCGAGCGACTCAAACCTTGCGCGTGTGAAAGAGAACGTCCGCGCACATCCAAATAAACTTCTCTGAAATGCAAAACTGATTTTCGTTCACTCGAAATATTTTCTTATTTGCGAGACGAAGATTTTCTCCTCAACTCAGTTCACGTGTGAAATGCCCTTTTGCGCTCAAAATATGATCTTGCGCGCGCAAAAATTTGGCAGAGATCCAATTCCACAGGTGGAACGCCATTTCGGTTCTGCAAAGGGAACAAAGGAGCGTTTTATTCGGCCTCTGTTTAAAGTATTCCCACACTTTTGATCATCGTGGTCCAGGTTTTTGTGATAGAATGGAACTTTCTCCGTTCCCAGGAGCAGAAGCCGCCATTACGCCAGATGAATGTAAACAGTGTGACGCGTCGACGCATTTCACGCACGTAATCGGTGCAGCACTAGACTTAATATCGATATTTTCAGTATTAGGTGCCGAAGCCAAAACTGTGGTATCGAGTCAAGTCTGAAAGCGGCCGGCGATCAGCGAGAGCAGGTTCAGAGCTGTTTTAGTTGTCATTCTAACACGCTCTTTAAACTTTTTCATTCCGACATCACATTTTGCAAATCTCCTCGAATGGTTAAGATAAAACCATGTGAACTGATTTGAATCACTGACCACGGCTGCAGGCTGGGAAGCAGGAGCGGTCTGAGGAGCGACCAGTCCAGCCTGAGGTTTGAGCGTCGCCAAAGCTGCAAGCAGAACAACGAACAAGTCAGTGACGCACGTCTCCAGTGAGCATCTCTCCCAGAGAGCACAAACACGCTCTTACCCTCTCGGGCGGCCGTGACCTCTTTGGTGAGGCGAGCGATGACTCTGCAGGCGGCGTCGTGCTGGTAGAGCGCGTGGGACAGCTCCTGTCGAGTGGTCTGCAGCTGCTGCCTCAGAGTAAAGCTGTGCAGCATCACGGCATCCTGAAAGAGACACAAACTCAGCGGTGAGAACGACGCCGCGCGATCATTCCTCACGCGGTCCGTCGGGTCGGACGACTCACCCACTCGTCCTGCAGAGATTTGAGGATGGCGGGAATGCTGGTGGCGGAGGGAGCCTTCGGTCGGATGGGGTGAGACACTGAAAGCACAGAAATAAAGCATGTTGAAATCACGAGCGTCTCGTGGAGTGTGTGCGTGTCGTCCGCGTCTCTGTACCCTTGATGTCGATGAGCTGCTCCTCAGACAGCGGCTGGCCGTTGATGGGGTCGGCTCCATTCTCCGCTATGTATTTCTCGATCAGACGCCTCTCGAACACTTGATTGGACACAGGAGAGACGCAGGGATGCTCCGGCACCTCGTTTGAAACTGGAATGAGAACGTTTACAGTTAGGGACGAACGATTTATCATCATTTTCATTTTAATGTCATCACTATCGGCCCAATTAGAAACTTTGTCCGATATATTAAAGCTTAGAACGAGCGCCATTACGGTTGTGAATCGCTTGAAATATGATTGAAATCACTTGAAAAAGTAAAATACACCAACATGTGTGGCGCAATCTGCATAATATTATAATGAGAACATTATAATTGGGGCTAATTTGTCATCAGGCTCTCAAATTATATAGATTTTGGAGTTAAGATTTATCGGTTTGCAAATATATAGTATTATCGGCCAAAATTAATCCCTAGTTATTTTATTTTTAATCATTTATATCAGTGACATTTTATTTTAGTGTCCTGTAATAATACTTTACACATCATCATACGGAACTAACACTAAATCTAACTCTTCTTAAAGCTACATGTTCATTAATATTACTCAATCAGCACTTTGCTGTATTATTTACTTGGAAATACCTCATTATAGCTCCAACATTCATACATTATTCCCCTCATTAGTCTAGACTTCACCAAACTTGACGCTCATGTTTATTTCCATTATTTTATCGGTATGTTTTGATTTCCCAGAGAGCTCAGGTTTCAAACACACTTCATATTTTGCATTAATGCTCTTCTAGATGAATGAAATGCAGCCGAAGAAAGCATCGCAGTTTCTCGAACACAAAGTTTCTGCTAATATCGCACAACAATGGCTAACACGACACTGCTAATCACTCATGCTAACTGAAACAATCTCACTTACTCGCACAAACCAAAGACATCTCGCTCGAAAAGACGCGATTCCGCTTCTCAAATAGAGCTGGAGTGAGATCACTTCATCCACTGATTCAAAACCCACACAGAGTTAGTGATATTTTCATCAATGAAGGTGCTGCATGCCCGGAGTCAGAACACGTTGAGATTCCGTGCCGCTCAAACGCCGATGCATGACGGGATACTACTCCTCCAGAGCGGAAGACGAAACCGAAGGTCTTTCGATGGTCACGGCGACTCATAAAATAACTTCAGACATTTGTACGCACAAAAAAGTATATTTTAATAAAGATTTTAATCTCTAGAATTGGTAATGTAAATGTAAGGTCACTTCGATAATCACAAACGACCTGATTGGCTTGTGTTCACAAAGCGCTGAGAAATGTAACAAATACCACGTGACAGAGTCAACGCACTGAACAAATGGGCTTCTTTGCTGTTTTGTTAAACAACAGGGACGTTTTTAAAGGTTGTGTTTCAATAGATTTTAAGTAAATAACTCAATTTCACCCTGCTATCTGTACACCTCTCAATATCACTTTTGTATCACTGTCCGAATGATTCAGACCGAATCGCGAACTGATTCAGACACAAGATTCATTTCAAAGATTCATTCACTCACTCGCTATAGTTCTTGTTCTAAGCAATATTAGTCTTTTATTCTTTATTTTCTTATATATCTCATTTAGGTTTTGACAGTATTATCACAAAAGTTTTGTACATGTTTACGAAACATTTTATTCAGTACAATCACATTAATATACAGAACAGAGGAATATCTGTCAAAGAATAAACCGATAAACAGATTTCTGAAACGTAAACAGGGTTTTGGCTTTTAATGGTGAAACTTTTGTTTTTGTAATCAGGCTCTTAAAAAAATTTATAAATTTTTTTTTAGATTTATCGGCCAATATTCCGATTATCGGCTTTCAAATATAAAGAATTATCGGTTATCGGCCAAAATTTTTATAAGGTGCCTCCTTAGTTACATCATGTTTGTGCGTTTGGAAATGGATTTTTATTACACTGTTACAACCCTGTCTTTTCCTTTACCTGGTGCTGGCAGTGTAAAGTCCGACTGTGACATCACTGTTGATTGGATGATTTATGGGTGTGGAGAGTATAAATGTTGAACAGAACTTCCTCTGCTAGAACAAAGATCTTCAGAGAAGTCCAACCTATTTTCGTTTTGTTGGTTATTATTTATCAAAATTTCTTACCCATTGGATTATTTTCTTTTATTTAACTCCCTAGACGTTGTGTTATATAACATTTTCTTTTAAATAATCTTGCAAATCAAAACAATTCAGTTGTGTGGTTCGGTCAGGAATGAGCTGTCCGAGACATAAATTGGGGGCTCGTCCGGGATCCTCTGGAGTAGGAAATGTTGGCGAGTATGTGATTATTTTTGTGAATAGTCACCTTTATGAATGAGAACTGCGGTTAGAAAGAGTGTATCCAGCTGGGTTGTGTTTACAAACCTTCCGACGGAACTCTGGTTGTTGTTTTTGTTCATTATTTCTAATTAATTAGTCTTATTTTGCATTGTTGACTCATTTTGAACACAGAGTATGTGCTTTCTGCTATTATAATTATTTAGGTAATTTTTTTTAATACATATTGATGTGTACTTTCACACACCTGGTACACGCTAAAAATGCTGGGTTAAAAACAACCCAAGTTGGGTTGAAAATGGTTAAAAAGTATATAATGTTATATATAATAACCCAGCGATTAGTTTGTTTTAACCCAGCGATTGGGTGAAATGTTTGCCCAACTTGCTGGGTATATTTTATTTAACTCAACTATTGTTTAAAAATGACTACATGTCTGGCTTAAAATGAACCCAAAATAAATTGGATATTAAAAATCAGACACATAATTACTAGAGGCAACAATAATAATCAAAAGGCGAACATTTATTAATAAGCAATTTAATGATTTTAGTTTTATTAATAAGTTTAATGAATAATAGTTAATGTTCATTTATTAAACATTTATTTCCAACCTATTTTGGGCTTGTCAAACATTTAACCCAACCACTGGGGTTGTCCATATTCAACCCAACTTGGGTTGTTTTTAACCCAAAATGTTTTAGAGTGTATAATTATGTGTTGACAGCAGAATAAACAATGATAATGATAACAAAAAAAAAATAATAAAAAGAAAAGAAAAATGATTTATTGATTAAACAGACGGAAAAAAACACTTTTTTGCCAATCTGGTGTCCATCTAGAGTGAGAAACTGAACTCATCAATCCGTTTATTACTGTAACGGCTGTTTCAGATCGAAGATGCCGGTTCCTCCTTTCACAACCTTTCCTGCAACCAAGCAAGCCGAGGGCGAACTGAGAACATCATGAGAACCTGAGAAAAAAAACAACAAGCAACAATTATACACTGAACAACTCCTGAAACAGTATCACCACGCATTATTAACTCTTCTGCGCTGTTGGATTTCTGCGTCCACTCGTTATGGAGCGGGTCAAACTGACCCTAATTGGATTCAATACAATTCCTCAAAAATCACACTATGAAAAACAACAAAGATTCAGATACAAACTGTACATTTTTAATATCAACATTTGTCAAATATTCCAAAAAATATATATCTGAAGATATGATTTAATGAAAAAAATTTTTAACCATTTTTTAAAACTGTTTTGTTTTGACAAAATTTGAAAATAAACAGTGGATTTTTAAATACTATAAATAAATTTAAATACTATAAAAAGATTTTTTTCTTGAACATCATAACTGAACAATTAAATGTAGCTGAATAATGAAAACATGTACTTTTCCTAAGTTGGCTGTTTTATAAACTCATTTCATAAAGTCAAGAGCTTTCTGGATCAGAACTTCACACTCATGCTGCTGCTTAAAACATGTTTCTGTGTTGAAATAAGTGTGGAAAACCTCATTTTTTAGCTTCATAAGGTAGTAAAAAAATAAAATAACAAAATATAACCAAGAAATGTTATTATTTTGGGTCAGTACAGTTGCTTTAGAGCGTTAAAATATATGCGGGTCAAATTGACGCGGTGAACATCACGAACGTAACAGTGATTTTGTTTGTATATGTCAAAAAACACCAGCTTGTTGAAACTTTACATGATGATAAATGAGAAAAAGTCACAAAATATCAAGAAAAAAAACAGTATTTCCAACAACTTGAAAATCTAACCGGGTCAAATTGACCCGTAACATAACACAAGGGTTAAAGCAGTAAAGACTTCAGTACCCTGCATGGTGGCGTGCTTCAGAAACATGTAACTGGTCTCAAAGGTCATCTGCTGCAACGGGGAGGTGTTGGACTGAATGGCGATTCGGTTCAGAGGCTTGTACACCCCCTCGTAGCACATGTAGTCGGCCACGAGAGACAGATGGCGTGGGTCCACCTCGATCCCTGTGGAGAGAGGCAGCGGTCAGATCTCCGGTCACTCACACACCGCCACAGGACAGGAAAACTACGCTTCATTACCATAGACAGCAAACACATCTTTAATCTCCTTCACAATGACCTGCAGGGCCACCTCGATGCCGTACGTATTGGCCATCGCATGAACCTCATTGGAGTACAACCGGTTCAAATCCAGGATCTGGAACAACAGAACGGATCGAACATGTCATTTTTGGTATAGTATTCAGTGAAGTACATTAGAGACACATTACAGGGTTCGAACACACTATAAACATAAATCCAGGACTTTAAGCACTACATTACAATCAGAGATCTCAATCATCAAACAATATCTTTATTATCTTTCAAATTATAAAAATTGAAATCGTCCATCACTAGATATTGTTGAATAAAGTCGTTTTTTTTGGCGCTCAAAAAGTATTCTCGTCGCTTTATAACATTAATGTTGAACCACTGTAGTCACATGACCTGTTTTAAATATGTTTTAGTATCTTTCTGGACATTGAAAGTGTCAATAGAGACTCACTGAACCATCAGATTTCATCAAAAATATCTTCACTTGTGTTCTGAAGATGAACGAAGGTGTAGAACGACACGAGGGAGAGGAATTAATGACTGACATTACATTTTTGGGTGAACGAACACTTTAAATGTAAAGCATTTCATTGTAACTAATTACAAAGTAATTATATTGCAATCTAATGACTTGTTTGCACAAAATATTGTTTATTCTTCTTTAATTCACAGATATAAGGTCATTTAATAACATATATTAAATTATCTGGTTAATAATATTTTGTATTATAAATGTTGGTGAACTGTTTTGAGAAATGGTTTCACAAGATGTAATATCAGTCTCTGGTGTCTCCAGTGAAGTTTCAGCTCAAAATCCCCCACAGATCATTTATTAGTTTGTCGAATTTGCCTCTATTTGGGTGTTTTGTGTGTGTCCCTTTAAATGCAAATGAGCTGCTGCTCCAGAAGAGGGCGGAGCTTCAACAGCTCAACAACAACAAAGCTGGAGAATCTCACGCAGACGGTGTTCAAAACGACACTGACGGAGAGACTCCATCCAGAGATTCTGAATGGTTAAATTCACGCAGCTGCTGTGGAGTTAACACTTCAAGCACCTTGTATGAACCCTGTATATAATGTCCAGTAAATGTCAAAGCTGTCACAGAAAACAAACAATGGCAGATGTGTTTATTGGACTCACATCAGAGTGTTTGAAGATCTCGTGCATGTTGATGCCCTCGGTGTTCAGCACCAACTCTTTCACACCCTGCTTTGTGGTGACTTCGTTCAGCAAGCAGCGCGTGATTCCCTTGGTCTCCACGATGACAGAGTTCTGAGCCTGCGTCGCCACCACTGACGTGAAGTCAAAGTGCACATTAGAGACAGGCAGGACCATGGTCAGCTGTGAAACAGAAGCAGCAGGGCATATGGATGCATTAATAAAAATACTGACACCTTTTGGATCCATTTATGACCAACGTGAGTGAAACTGTGATCTTTAGCACTGGTATAGAACACTGAATGGCACCAGATGTTGATGTCAGAGTATTTTTTACAGGTGCATCTGAACAGTGATCCAATCATTCGTACCTCACACCACAGCTCATGTTCGGTGTCGTATTTGTAGTCCTCCATGACGGGGCTCAACCGAAGCACGCTGTTGATCCTCATTTGTTCCGGTGAAGTTTCCTGCGGCTGTTCAGAGCTGCCCACACTTTTCCCAAAGTCCTCCTCAGAGATCTTCTGAGAATCTCCTGCATCCTTCTGTTCGCTCTCAGCCACGTCCTCCTGAGCCTGATCATCCTCACCCTCCTCACCTTCCTCACCCTTGTCACCCTCCTCACCCTCCTCGCTCTCGTAGTCCACCTGAGGGGTCACGTCACACACAAGCAGAAAACATAAAGGAGCCGGAACGAAAATCACAGAATCCAGTCATGAAAACAGGATTTAAAGGGACAGTCACACCATTTCTGGTTCCACTGACTTCTATTCATACACATACGACTGCTGGAGACCGGAAACGCCAGCTTTTCCACTGAAACAGTAATATACCATAAAAACATTCTGGGAATATTAGTCATTTTAAGAAGGTTACCGTCTCGAAAAGGACAAATAATATTACCCAGAATGCATTGTAATATGCAGATCGCTTTGCAATATATTGTAAAAACAATGCATTCTGGGTAATACTTGTCATTTTTCGTAATAAATAATACTACCCAGAGCAAATTGTTTTACAGCATATTACCGTATTAAATGGAAAACAGTATTTTATACAGTAAATGTTTAGTTTTTCTTACAGTTATTTTATTATATGAGGACATGAACTTCTTCAGAGCATTATCATCATATCATATCCACGCAGAATCTCAAAGGTCTTCACTACAACCTGCCACAGTTTGGTTTGACAAAGTAATTACGCCCTTTTTCAAAGTCTTGATGTTTTTAGGCTCTACTAGAACAGGTTTTCATTCCATTGTTCAGCTCCTCTCTTCTCAGTCTGTCAGTAACGCTCCGTTTACTTCCTGTCTCTATGAAGCCCCTCCTTCTTGCTCTGATTGTTCGGCTGGAGTGGTGTGTTGTGATTGGTGTTTGGTGTTTCAACACACCTCTAACTAACTCAAGTAGGCTCCGCCCCTTTATTCTGCGTATGAATTATTTAAATGAGGAATATTGTGAAGAAAACGGACACTGATGTGGAGAATCTGCAGAGGTTTTTCATGCTCAAACACACTGAAGACATGAAATTTTTAAAGAAATGTATGAAATAGTGTGAATTCTAATACCTCCTCTTCTTGTTTTTCTTTTCTCCTGGAATCTGTGGCATCAGCATCACCTTCGTTCGCCTCGTCATCCACAATCTTGTTATTTCCCGCATCCTCGTCGGCATCGACCTGTGGAGAAGTAAGGAAAGCGAGCGTCATTACCCCAGCGTGACGTGGCAGCGGCACACGTGCGGTCAGATGTGACCGTGTACCTCTGTGGACTCCTCGGCACCGCCGGTCTCTCGGTCGGTGTCGCTCGCCGTGGCTTTACGCGTGTCCACCAAATTGATAGCCGCCAGTTTAGTGTTCAGCTTCTTAATGGCCTCCAACAGGAAGCGAAAGAATCTGTAACGTACAAATAACCCCATGAGACGTCTAGTAAATCATCTACAGTGAATTAGCCAAGACTGGTGTTTGTAATCGTACTTCTGCTCCATGAAATGAAGGATCTTGTTGGGGGTGACTAGCTTGTCTTCCTGGTATCGCTCAGGAGGCAGGAAGTGGAACGTGAGTTTGTAGACTCGTGAATTCTGGCTTATTTTCTTTTTCTGTTCGCAGCGGAACGTTTCGATCACGTCCACCTTGTGAAGCACCTGTGAAGATCAAATGCACACGCGAGTTTAAACATATTTAACGATTGCTCCACTGATCGTTCATCACATGAGGAATGTGAACGCGGGCTGTGAATCTCAACAAACGACAAAACACACCATGATGTGGGAGTGTTAAAGGATTAGTTCACTTCAGAATTCAAATTTCTTGATAATTTACTCGCCTCATGTCATCTTTCCTCAGTGGAAAAGAAATGAAGGTTTTTGAGGAAAACATTCCAGGATTTTTCTCCAAATAGTGGACTTCAATGGGGTTCAACAGGTCCAAATGTCATGTGAGTAGAGTAGGTGGAAGTACCGCGATAGGGCATGTGACCTTTCCAGCGTGATGACGTGATGTGTGGAGCATCAGAGCAGTGCAAGACGAGCATTTGTGCTTAAAAAGTATATTTTTGTATAAAATGTGCGATGGTTTCTCTAGATCAGACTCTTATTCCTCGTCTGGATCATGTAGATCTTTGAAGCTGCACTGAAACTGACATTTGGACCCGTTGAACCCCATTGAAGTCCACTATATGGAGAAAAATCCTGGAATGTTTTCCTTCATTTCTTTTCCACTGAAGAAAGAAAGACATGAACATCTTGATCAGGGAATTTTGATTCTAAAGTGATTTTATTAACAAATACTATGACGAAAAATGTTTGATGACAAACCTTTGAGACGAACTGTAATAAATCAATGCAAATTCTTTTTCGATGTTGTTGTAATTTTATGATTTAATGTAATTAAAACATTAAAGATGCACTGATCAAATAAACCATGACAATCTCTTGATTTGTGCTTATAGATGAAAGTCCAATAATGTGATTAAAATCTTGAACAAAAAAGTTTAACCATTATGCGACTTGACAAAAATGTGATTAAAATTTTATTGACTAAAGATTAAAATGCCAATATTTATATGACTAAATCTTGACTAAACAAAACCTAATTGACTAATTATGACAAGAACTAAAAAGTACATGTGACACACGACTCAGACTAAAATAAAAGATAGCTGATGAAATTAACACTAATATGACGCATCTCTCTACGTTATGCCATCGATCACCATTTTCTCTTGCCTCTCTTAAGTTTTGTCAAACTGTAAGACTTTCGATCATCAAATGAAGATATTTTAAAGAAACCTGAGGTTTCAGTCTCTCCACTAAAAGTCCAGGAAACCAATAATGAGGATTCAAAAAGTTCATAAACATAATCCACGAGTCGAGCCATTCAATCCAAACCTTCTGAAGAGACACGATCACATTATATGATGACCAGATTTAATTTGAATTATATAAGATTTAACTCACTCGTGTGAGAATCAATGGGGTCCAATAGCTTGATTCATGTGGATTATTTTTATGATGTTTTTACGAACTTTTCGAAGATTGAAAGTTTTAATGGAGTTTTAACTGGTTTATTAAATTTGAGTTTGGAAGAAGACTGAAAGTCTTTTGGAATGACATGAGGGTGAGTACATGATGACATGGATGAGATTTATAGCAAAGGGGAAAAACGTCTTCCTGAATAACACAGTATATTGACAGGAGTAAACAGTTGTGCCCACCTCTGATAAACACACGCGTGTTAACTTCTTCCGCAGTGTCTTAACTTGCGTCAAGGCTGTGTTGTTCATTAGAACAGGAATGCTCATCATGGGGGTTTTGATCTTAGAGCTCGCAACCATGAGTATTTCTCTTAACCTGCGGAAGATCATTTCACATTGAGAGATTGTGGAGGTGAATCACAGTAACACTTGAAGAAAAGTCAGTTCACTTTTTTGGAATTTTGTTTATGGAGAATCGTGAAATTTCACTGGGATTGGTGTGGACTATCAAGTGAAATCTGACCTAGGAATTCCCAGGGTGACGTTCATCTCTCCTCTGCCGGCGAAGTGAAAGGTGTTGAGGGTCATTTGGGTGGAGGGCTCTCCGATGCTCTGAGCCGCCAGCAGACCCACGGCCTCTCCGGGGTCACACAGAGCTCGCTGCCACTTCAGCTGCAGGAGATGCCTCAATCTGCCAACACAGCCGGATTACTGCGGCGGTTCTCCAGCCCACAGAAAACCTCCACGGTGGACTCAAAATCACTTAAAACAAGCTCTGAAATGAGCTAGATATTCCTTGTTGTAATTCATCTCCTCAAAAACTGTTGCATTTCTCAGGTTTCGAAAAGCTGGACATATGAGGTCGCCTAATTTTAACTCTTCTGTGCTGTTGGGGATGTTTTCATCCACTATGGGGAATTGTTGAGTCTTAATTTGGCCATAACTTTCTCCATGTTTCAGCAAATGGAATGATTTTTGGTGACGAATCTTATTTTGACACATATTTTGGGAAAATGCTTTGAAAATGTTCAAAAACTCAACAGCACTCTGTGGGCAAATTCACGACCCTTTCGTTATGATTTTAACTGCTTTAAAAATGTATCAGATAAATATTTTTTTCAAATTTTTTTGCTTAAATCTATTAATCAACCTCAGTCCTGATCAAAACTACTAAAATTAAAAAAAAAAAAAAATCATGATTTTAACTCTTTAATTGCCAAATTCATAAATGATGTCACTGATTTGGGAAAAAACGTGTCAAAGATTAGAAACAACATTGGCTTTGATGCGTTGTTAGTTTTTGTGCAGCATCAGATTTTAACGTTTTAAAGAGTTAAAATCCTGATTTTTTTTTTTTAATTTTAGTAGTTTTGATCAGGACTAAGTTAGCTTTTATTTTGAAAAAAATATTTATCTGATATATTTTTAAAGCAGTTAAAATCGTGGCTGTTTTCACCCACGAACATAACGAAAGGGTCGTGAGTTGCTTTGTTATGATAAAGAATGTCCGGAAAAATGTATTTAATTGATGTCATTCGGAGTAACCAATATAAAGGGACCATTTTGGATCGAGTCATGCGGTCAGTATCATGTGACAGGATGTGACATCATTCAGACATGGCCGTGACGCAAAGTAACTAACTCTATTATAACTATGTGAAAAATTCATTTTTCAAAGTTTTCCTTTGATCCAGATTTAATAATGTTAACACAGATTCTTACCTATCCAAGTCAACGATTTCAGAAGACGTCTGAAATTCCTGCTTGACGTTGAGCTGATCCAAGTAGGACTCGACAATGGAGTCGAACGTCTCGGACACTGAACCGAAGTAGGTGTCCGGCCGGAAAAGAGCCAGACATGGGTCCGGACAACGAGACATCTTCTTCAAATACTTCATACGGCCAGACTCATCCAGAGCTCTCCACCTCTCCATCAGCTACATATAAGAAATCGATAATTCTTATTTTTTATGGAGTATTTTCAGTGTTCATGATTTATCGGTTGCTTTCATTATCGTTTTAAATTCAAGTTTGAATCAGAATCTGCAGCATCTCTTCTCTGATGACGAGGGCGGGGCAACCTGTCACTCACATGAGATCCACCAATAGCAAACCACAACCATCCAATCAACTCCCACAGACACAATCAAGCCCCGCCTACATTTGATCTTGTTCGAGAAGCGCTTCACTCAGACATACGGCACAAAAGACTGTCACAATTTCCCTTTCATGCCGACTTGAAATCATACGGTTATTCTGGAAAGATCTGAGGAACTGAATCATCTTTCTAACAAACTAATTCACAGAATGCCGTCATAAGACATTCATAAAGTAAACCTCTCCACAAACACTTCAGTACCTGAAGAGTGGCTGCTTTTCTCCCATTGGTCAGCTCCTGGTTTTGAGACTTCAAGTGGCTCCGTTTCTTCTGTGAGTAGAGCAGGAAGGCTCCAGCTCGGGGTGAAACACTCTCACGTTTGGCTTTCCATCTCTTAATGGCGTTAGAGTGATTAAACGCGGCCTGGGAGTCCATTTTAGCCAGAACTTCATCCAAGCACTTAGACTTTCTGATAACCTAGAAAATAAAGCATCATATCAACTGTTAAATGTGGTTTTCCATCATCACTGCGGAGCAGAAAATGCCTATGCAGTCACCTTGTAGTTGTCTTTGATGAAAGACAACTGCCGCTGCTGTAGGAACGGGGTCTTGGGGATGTCCAGCCCATCTTCTCCGTAAAGAAACTGGACCACACTTCCATCGCTATCCCGCACAGTCAGGTCATACTGGACCACCAGCGCTTCTAGATGCTTGACCACACACCTGAAACACACCACGACTTCAGATTCAGCGCATGTCAATGTGAAATATAAGCCGCTCAGTCAGAACCGGATCTACCTCTGCAGATAAC
The DNA here is from genome assembly GCA_038088235.1 of Zacco platypus. NCBI lineage: Eukaryota > Metazoa > Chordata > Actinopteri > Cypriniformes > Xenocyprididae > Zacco > Zacco platypus. The sequence continues at coordinate 755,237 of CM076079.1, forward strand.
CAGACCGACTGGTTTTGACAGCAGTGTCCACAAGACCTTCACGACCAGCCATGCAATGGAAAAAGAACTCCTGAAAATACATAGAGAGACTCCAGTTACATTTAGTTTTCTACATTACAGTAACTATTACACTAAAACCAGCATTTTGAGTGTATTTGACTGTACAAACATGGCCAGCATAATGCTAGGATGTTGTGGATTTATTACTAAAGGGTTACTAATGTGTTCTCTTCAAACATGCCATTCGAAGTGTGATTCATGTTTGTAGCCCAGACTATGCAGGAAGAGATGCAGCAGTTTAATAAATATAGCTGCAAGCAACAATACGGGGTCAAACCTGAAAGCCTCTGGGCTGGTTGCTCATCCCAATACACCAGAGGACACATTTACCATGTTAACGAAGAGGTTTCAAGGTAAGAATGAGTACATTAACACATCAGTTAGCATGTTAAGTGGTTAGCATGCCAAGCTAACTTAGCTACTAACACAGTTTATAGCCTCAATTGTTTCTGGGCGGCTTGATCCAAAGATCATCCGAGCCGATTTTGGACAAAATGATTTGGAGGCGGCGTTGCAGCAAACTAATGGAAACTGATGCAAGAAATAATTTGTTGTATATAAAGTATGATTTTGTAATGTTTTCAAAAGCGTATTTGCAAAAAACTTTATAACTCCGGAACATTAGGTGGCGCTGTGTTCAAACTTCTCAGGCACCTCCAGGATATGCTGTCCATGATCCCCACCAAATTTTGTGCAGATGTGTAAAATCGTTTAAACTTAAAAATTGCAGACAGGCGATTTCTGTGATCATGGCAAAAAAAATTTGTGATTTTCTGGCAAACGTTCAAAGTTATGAGCAAAAATATCCGTATAGATGTAATATCCATATAAAATATATGTAGATGACGCCATTCCAAAATTTCACGTGTACTCAAAGATCATGGTGCTGGATGAGTTTAATAGATCAATGTTGGGCCGAAGTACAATATCTAATCTAATTTTGGGTCAATATCATTAACTTCACATCACAATAACTTTTGATCAAAAAAAGGTATAATCACAATTCTGTTCAGGATTTCTTTGCTCAGTTCAGTGATCATCTGAGCCAACTCTAACTGTTCATATGAATGCGATCGGCACGAAGAGTGAAAAGTTACAACCATTTGAACTGGTGGTGGCGCTATAGAGTCAGTCCTAGAGACCCCAAACTTATTATAATTCAATACAACCACTACAAAAGTGCCAATTTTCATTCTTTTCATATGAACCAATCCCCTTTGAGCACCAGTGACTCCTAACAAAACATTCACAATCCAGTTTGAACATACAGGAGGTGTGATCCCTGTCAAGAATCTGCCTGTCACGAATCCTCCGGAGCGTGGCTGTGGTTCATAGGGCTGAAAGCAGGGAAGGGACTTCCCAGAAGGCATCAGCGGTGGTCGACGGCCCTCCAGCTCAATCTGACCCAATAAACAGGAGATCTGCATATACACAGGAACTCGGTTAAGAGGAAGATCACATGAATAACCCTGTAAAAGTCATGAAAATCTTCTGTATTCAGACACGAGCTGTGAGAAACATCACCTGCATCGTGTTAACCGTGGAGCCCTTGGCTCCGGACTGCACCATCAGCTGCAGGTTGTTTTCTGGGAAGGAGCGATGGAGACCTAGTGGCATGCAAACCTGAAAATCAACACAATGAAACCCATGAAGACAGTGATCGTATTTCCACAGCGAGATGTATAGGACATTATGAGATTAGCACTGTGTTATTAATGCGCACCTTGTTGATCTCGTTGTTCACTTGATTGACCTCTTCTTTGAACTTCATGTCCACCACGTTGAAATCTCTCTGGTCGGAGTTCAGATGTGCATCCTGCCAGCGATCTCGGGCTTCAGCGTCTCCAGCGGACGCAGGCAGGTTAAACGCAACGCGAAGAACCTGTTTTAAAACATGAACATCGATGAATATGAACTTAACAATATTAAAAACACAACATTTCTGAGTTTCGCGTTGTAATGTACTGGATGTCTTTAAACAGGGATCATATTCCTTTAGTTAGAGGATAGTGGATGTTGCATCATTTCTTCTTACTATAACCAAAAAATGTAAAATTTTCTTAAGAATACTGTTAGTAACGTCATCAGTCTATCGCCCTATTTACACCTGGAATTGAGATGTGTTTTGGTGGATAGGACCACAGCTAAATACAGATATAAACAGGGTCTAAAACGTTTGTCCGCGTTCAACCACTTCCAGAGGTAATTGAACGACTGATTCAATGACTCACTCATTAACACTTCACTTGTTTCATTACTGAATGAATCAGTGTTTTTAATGAATATCTTGAATCATTCACTGACTCACTCATTAACACTTCACTTGTTTCGTTACCGGATGATTCAGTGTTTTTGAGCAAATCTCTTGAAGCAATGATTCAATGACTCACTCAGAAAGACTTCACTCGTTTCACTACTGGAAGAATCAGAATTTTTGAGCAAATCTCTTGAATGAATGATTCAATGACTCACTCATAAAGACTTCACTCGTTTCACTACTGGAAGAATCAGCATTTTTGAGCAAATCTCTTGAATGAATGATTCAATGACTCACTCAAAAAGACTTCACTCGTTTCACTACTGGAAGAATCAGCATTTTTGAGCAAATCTCTTGAATGAATGATTCAATGACTCACTCAAAAAGACTCACTTGTTTCATTACTGGAAGAATCAGCATTTTTGAGCAAATCTCTTGAATGAATGATTCAACGACTTGTTGCCACCTACTGGTGTAACGATGTAATGATACAATCTTTATTTGAAGCGTCAAGTTACTTTCAAAAGGTGATTGACACTATTTTGATCGCTAATGTAGACACCAGCATTTATATCTGAACTATAATCAACTATTGTAAGGCAGAAATAATGATTCTGTGTGGTTGAAAAGAGTGTAATTGTACTTGTCAAGCGTTCAATTGGCAGAGCCGAACCACAGTCATTTAGGAATAACATTAGATCACATGGGTGTTTGAATCGAGATAGCGATCTTTTAACGATTTTCGGAATGTACTGTTGGTCAGGAACGAGCTGGTCAATCTGAGCAATGTACCTTGGAGCCGCATGTGACTGAATGATGGATAATTTTTCTTCTTTGTTTATTAGCTCCTGCTTTTACTAGAATGTCCTCCACACCTGTCAGAAACAAACGACAGTTTAACAACATCTGCCTTGAGCGTTCAGCAAGATAAGTTGGCGTTGACGTGTGATTTTACCCAAGGTGAAGCCGCGGTAAAGCTGCAGGTAGGCAGTGAAGAGTCGAGCCAGACAGGTGAGCAGTTTTCCGCTGGTCTCTCCTCCGTAGAGCTCGTAGCAGCAGTGGACCAGACCGTACGCTGAGCTGCCATAGTGAGCTTTATCCAGAACGCCCACCAGGAGCTCTCCCTGACGAATGACCACCTGAAACAGAGCACAGGACATCACAGGAACAGATTAAAGCCAATGACATACATACATATATTTATTTTATATATATATATATATAAAAAAGTTGTGATGTCATGACATTTTCTTGACAATTAAACACATTAAACAATTTTTTTCATAATTTAAATTTGTAGCATTAATTTGTTGTACTACTGATTAAAAAAAAAAATCATTATAATATTGAAATGAGAATATGAAAATGTGCTAATTGTCATAAAAACATTCACAATGCAAATTTTTTTATTATAATGAGCCTAAAATAGATCTAAGAAGTGATCAGCTAAAAACAAAAAGGGAAATATTTTATTAAATTATTATTGCAATAATACACTATTGTACTGTAAAGTATTTAATAATAATAATAATAATAATAATAATATATTATAATACAATATATGTTATAATAACATATTAATGGACGTTTTTAATTTAAAAAAATAAATAAACAAATATTATTTTATTTTACAACAATAAAAATACAATCCCCAATTATGGTTTCAAATGTTAACCCACTGAGCTTTTATTTTGAAGGAAAACCGCAGGGAGACCTTAATGATTTTTAAACGATTCTCATGACGAATTTGGGAAAATGGTGTTGTGTTCACAAATGCAGATTAAGCTTCACAAACACAAAGACTCGCAACTTACTGTGAATGCATGCTGTGATCTAAACTGAAACATGCTATAAATATTTATATAATTACATCACATCTGTTGCGATTTGACAATCACACTAAGCAATCATGCATTGTCAAAATATGTACTCTTAAAGTCAACCTGAAAGGGAAGTTGCGCTAGTCATTTCTTCTCGTTTGTTCTGTATATCTGAGTGAAATGCTTCAGGAACAAGAACAAATTTTGATCATGTCCGATTATGATTACATGCGTTAAACATTTTACATTTAGCAGACGCTTTTATCCAAAGCGACTTACAAGTGAGGCAATTAGGGGTTAGGTGTCTTGCTCAAGGCAAGCTGTTTATTCACAATCCCCACTTTCAACTCCTGCCGGTGTGGGAATCGAACCAGCAACCTTCAGGTTAAAAGCCCGACTCCCTCACCATTAGGCCACGACTACTTGAACATCTGAAGCGTTCAACTGTCACACAGTGTATTCCTTAATCACCTGAGATTCACACATGGACTCCGGCTTGTATCCTGGAACAGGTCTGGGCGGCTCCTTCACCCAGGCTTTCCCGGGAATCTTCGCTTTTCCCGTCAGGTTTAAAGGGATGCAGTTGTCTGGGATGACATTCAGCAAAAGCGTCGACACCACCTTAAAAATAAACAACGCTCGTTTGACATGTTTAACACGCATGACGAAATAAATGGCACACGTATGAAAATCACCTGCTTTCCCGTCCAGAGCGGCACGGGTTTAAGGAGCGCGGGACGGAGGAGCTTCACTCTGCCCATCTTGTCCGTCAGGCCTCTGTAGACGAGCGCAGTGTACTGATCCCGTGTGAAGAAACAGCCGCGGATGGTCATGCTGGTGCCGGACACCATGTGGTCCTGAATCAGGCCGGCCAGCGGCTTCCCGTCCTGCAGAAGGAGCAGAGACCAGTGAAGGGGGTGACGAACAACTCATGTTGAAAGCAGTCGGATTCGGATGCGGACTCACTTTAGGCACCAGGTACTGGTGGTCAGTGCTCACGAGCGTGTAGGCCTCAGCTCGGCCCAGCTCACTCTGAGGGAAGTGAGCGTTCATCTCGTCTCCATCAAAGTCAGCGTTGTAGGCCTTACAGTTAGCGTAATGCAAGCGGAGCACTTTCTCTCCGGGCAGGATGCGAGCGCAGTGGGCCTGGATCGACGGTCTGTGCAGAGTGGGCTGACGGTTTAACAGCAGCACATCCCCATTCTTGATGTGGCGATTCACCTGCAAGAGAAAAGATCCTCAAATAACACGGACCGTTTACGTCTGAACGCCGGCTCAGTATTGGCCGATGCAGTTCAGCATGCTGACGCAGGAGCCGGCCAATCACGAGTCTGACGTGAAGCGTTGAACTGCGTTCACTTGTACGACAACAGTTCAAATTGTTGAATAAAGTCTTTATTTTGGCGCGCAAAAATTATTCTCGCCGCTTCATCACATTAAAACATCGACTGTTTTAACAACCTCTCGAGACAAAAGGTCAATGACGTATTGTGTGTTTCAGAAACCCTCAGATTTCCTCAGAAATATCTTCATTTGAATTCAGAAGATGAACGAAGGTCTTGCAGGTTTGGGACGACGTGATTTAAAGGATTAGTTCACCTCTACATGAACATTTTATTAAATGTGCGATGGTTTCTCTAGATCAGTGTTTCTCAAACTTTTTCAACCACTTTGTCTTCCAATTTTTTTCTGAGGACCACCTAACAGGATCCCACTCCAACACGCCCCCCAAAAACAACAAAATAGGAAGGATAAACTAAATTTAAGTTTAATATGCAACTGTTTCAAGTCAAAAACTAATTATTCAAACACAAATGCAATGATATGATCCATTTTTTCGTTATTAAATCACACTGACGTCAACCGCGATCCGGTGCGGGTTAAGAGCTTGCCTAGTTTAGGTCATCTTTTCGCGGACCACTAGGGGGCGACGGACCACACTTTAAGAATTACTGTTCTAGATCAGACTCTTATTCCTCGTCTGGATCATGTAGATCTTTGAAGCTGCACTGAAACCCCGTTGAACCCCATTGAAGTCCACTATATGGAGAAAAATCCTGGAATGATTTCCTTCATTTATTTTCCACTGAAGAAAGAAAGACATGAACATCTCGGATGACGTGGAGGAGAGTGAATTATCAAATTATCAGGAAATTCTAATTCTGAAGTGAACTAATGCTTTAAATGACAGAAATACTATAAAACCCATCCGAACAGCAGCGTGTCTTTGTGTAACGGACTCACGATCTTCATGGGCATCTTGTGCTGGCCGGTGCTGGGCGTCAGCAGCTGTTTGGCCACGGCCTCTCTCTGGGTCACGTTGCTGCTGAGAAAGGTACGCGACCCGTCTTCATTAATGACCATGGTGGCTCCAGGGTGGACACTGGGTCCGTTCAGCACCGCCTGCCTCAGTTCCTTCACGTTCCAGGGCGTCACCGGCTGTGGGTACGTCAACTTGGTCGCAAAAACCTAGAAGAAACACATCAAACTACTCTCAAAAACTTCAAATGACAATCAAATATGTTATATAGCCATTAAACTGGATATTTCACGGCTGACGATGACAACATAAGACACGAGCGAGTACAGAGACTGTTATTACAGATATCTAACTTCAGTATACACGTATGGAGAATATTTCACATCCACGTACAGTTCATCATTCCACATATTTTTAAAAATGGAACGTTATTATGGGGCAAAAAAGTTGTAAAAAGGATGGTAAAAAGTTGTGAAATTTGGCACACAGATATAGGACAGTCTGAACATTAACCACACAAATTTTGGAGTCTCTAACTCAATCCCTCTAGCGCCACCAACTGTCCACTCACATTTACGCTAATAACGTTTGAACCACTAGGGCTAGACACAAAATTCTTTTTGACTATTAAATTGCACCCTATTTTCCATCATATTTTCTTCATACGCCTCCTAGACCATGTCCAATTTTTATGAAATCGAACCCGATCATCTTCACACCATGGCGAAGAATTGAAGTTGATTAGACAAACAGTTCTCGAATGACGAATTCTATGAAGGGCACAGCAAAATCGATAAAACGCTGAACTGTATTCTGACCAAACTAAGCCGTTTACATACAGACAAAATAATTACTGAATTTACACAAACCACTTAAAAAGTTACCCTTGAGTTGGACGATCGGGGTGAGCTGTACTTATTTTGTCTTTGTGACGAGCAGGGCGGGCGAGAGCCGTGAGGGAACGGCGGGAGTGATAATGAGCGTCAGCTGCGCGCTACACCGGTCTCGTGTCTCTCACGGAGGAGCTCCGGAAGCATAAAAGAGGAGCGACGACAGTGAAGGACGAGAGAGGACCAGGCCTGGACTTTATGTTGTGTTTTATTTTGTTTGTGTGGGCGGCAGTCGCCGTGAGGAACTGCCGCCCTTTTACTTTCGTTTTATTGTTTGTTCATTTATTTATTAAAACTATGTTGAATGTTCGCCGGTTCCCGCCTCCTTCTTCCCGTTCGTAAGAACTGTGTTACAGTCTTCATATAAATATCTCAAGTAACTTTATTTCTTCATTATTATGAAAGCAGTACAACATACAGTCAGACCTGATTCCCCAGTGCGGGTTTATTTAGCAATAATGACCAGCTGACCACACACTATCCCTTACATATCATACAAAACACTCTCAAAAAGGTCAAATCTGAAGTCTCACCATCGGTATTCCAATCTCATTGGTTCCGATGTACATATCAGGACAAATGACAGAGCGTGCGGCGTAATCCACGCGCTTTCCCATCATGTGTTTCCTGAACATGCCGTCTTTCTTCTCCAAGAGCTGAGAAACAAAAACAAAAAAATTCAACATTATTGAACATCATCATTCATTTGTCACAGATAAGATCGGTCACAGACTGACCTGACGGATGCCCGGGAACTTCTCTTCCATAAGTTTGTCCATATCACTGTCAAACACGATGTTGACGTGACTCTGCAGGCGGATCCAGGTGGAGTAGAGCTTGTCCGTGAGAGTCGCTCCGTGGATGCCCGTTAAGAAGGACGGATTGATCTCGCAGCTCTTGTCGGACTGAACAAATGACAGATTATACAAACACACACGACACTTCTCATTAATAACGGATGGTTGGTGGCTCAATGAATGGCCAATTCTGATTTATTGACAACAAAATTCACTGAAATGATTCATAATAATTTAAAATGAGGAATAAAGCTTTTCCTCAAAATTCACGGTGTTATTAATTGATTTGTGTCTAGTTTATGAAGTTATAAATATGGATATTTTTCCGTACAAAACACTTTATTAACCCACTGGAGCCGCATGGATTACTTTTATGATGGATGCGCTTTTTTGGGCTTCAAAATCTCAGTTGCCATTCACTCCCATTATACACCTTGGAAAAGCTAGGATAGCTTGAGGGTGGGATAATTTTCATTTTTGGGTGAACTACCCTTTAACCATTTGTTAACATAAATTCTCCTCACCTTATCCATCGGTGTGTCTTCAGTAATGACGGTCTTCTCAGTAGCGATTAGTGCGAGCAGTTTCTGAATGACTAAATTATCCTTTAACACGGCCTGCAGGTTCACAGTCTGTCCGTTGGTGAACATCTGGTCTCCCAAACGACTTATAGGCCTGTACCTGTACAATGTCACGCAAACACACGGATCATCCAGCGGAACATCTCTCTCCGAGAAGAAACTACACAATCATCTTATAGAGGACAAAAACTGACTTGCACGGAGGAACCACCAGCAAATCCAAGAAGAAAAATTCAGGATTGAAGCTTTCGTCTGACTTGAACAGATGCTTCAGGATGAAACCTAAAGGTCCATTTCAGAAAACATATTTTGTTTGCATTACGAATCCTAGAAATAAAACACCCAAGTGAACTAAACAAGCAGTCTTACCTTCTATTTTCCAGATTTTGAGGATATGCTCTCGCGCCAAAGTTGGAGTCAAGAATCCACGCCTGCTTATCTGTGAATCATCTGGAAGGGAACGGGAACGCATTTCAACGCAGCACAGAATCACATCTACGCTGGAGATTTCTATGAGTTTACTGTTCTGCACTGGCTTTAAAGCATTCGTTCACTTCAGAATTAAAATTTCCTGATAATTTACTCATGTCACGTCATCTAAGATGTCTTTCTTTCTTCAGTGGAAAAGAAATGAAGGAAATCATTCCAGGATTTTTCTCCATATAGTGGACTTCAATGGGGTTCAACGGGTCCAAATGTCAGTTTCAGTGCAGCTTCAAAGATCTACATGATCCAGACGAGGAATAAGAGTCTGATCTAGAGAAACCATTGCACTTTTTATACAAAAATATAGTTTTTAAGCACAAATGCTCGTCTTGCACTGATGCTCCACACATCACGTCATCACGCTGGAAAGGTCACGTGACGTAGGAGGAAGGACATTTTCTCCTCCAACTTCAAAATCGTCCGACATTTCTGTTTGATACGCTCTCTTTGTAAACACTGGATCGGTACTTCCTCCTACGTCACGTGACCTTTCCAGCGTGATGACGTGATGTGTGGAGCATCAGAGCAGTGCAAGACGAGCATTTGTGCTTAAAAACTATATTTTTGTATAAAATGTGTGATGGTTTCTCTAGATCAGACTCTTATTCCTCGTCTGGATCATGTAGATCTTTGAAGCTGCACTGAAACTGACATTTGGACCCGTTGAACCCCATTGAAGTCACTATATGGAGAAAAATCCTGGAATGAGTTCCTCTTCATTTCTTTTCCACTGAAGAAAGAAAGACATCTTAGATGACATGACATGAGTAAATTATCAGGAAATTTTAATTATGAAGCGAACGAATCTTTAAATCAGCCGATTCGGTCATTTCATTCAAAATTGTTATTGTCAAAATAATTCCGAGACACGCAATCCAGTATAATAATGTTTGCTCTACTATAAATTTACTCATTATTATCAGCCATACAGCATCATTTCTAGCAGTGTGTTCAACATACTGTAAGTACAGTTATCTGTAAATATTCATCTTCACGTCCCCGTTCGCTGCATGCAGTGGCTTTCTTGAAGAGATAACAAGCGCTTACATGATGAGAAGACACTTAAAAACGCTTTATTATATATTCATCATTTTGATAAGGTGGTTTGATGTTGCGTCAGATTTAAATGACCCCGATCGGCGCACACTCACTCATTTATGATCAAGACACACAGTTCTGCCTGATGAAAACACGTGCCTTGAATTCAGTCACTGAACGCACTTTTGCACCGGATGCCCGTTTTCTTTCTTCCGTACTTTTCTGTGTAACTACTCACTAGAGCTGCAACTAACCATTATTTTTTCTGTCGACTACTCTAACGATTATTTTTATTAAGTTTTATTTTATTAATCTAGTGATCTTTTTTTACGTAAGAAGTTAGAACTAATTGATCAGTTCATTGAGGTGTAGAAACACTGGGACACGCCATTATGTAATAATACCATTTGATTTTGATGAAAAATAAGTCATTATGTGTGTTCGTCCAGTGGAAGACATTTGAACTTTAACATGAAGAGTGTCAAACACTTTCTCTACAGTCTTAAAGGAACTTTGATCGTGTTCAAGCCATTGAACAAACGTCTCCTGAACCATGTGTTTTTCCTCTGTATTTTTACCCGCAGGGCGGGAATCAGGAGCGCGAGCGACTCAAACCTTACACGTGTGAAAGAGAACGTCCGCGCACATCCAAATAAACTTCTTTGAAATGCAAAACTGATTTTCGTTCGCTCGAAATATTTTCTTATTTGCGAGACGAAGATTTTCTCCTCAACTCAGTTCACGCGCGAAACGCCCTTTTGCGCTCAAAATATGATCTTGCGCGCGTAAAAATTTGTCAGAGATCCAATTCCACAGGTGGAACGCCATTTCGGTTCTGCAAAGGGAACAAAGGAGCGTTTTATTCGGCCTCTGTTTAAAGTATTCCCATACTTTTGATCATCGTGGTCCAGGTTTTTGTGATAGAATGGAACTTTCTCCGTTCCCGGGAGCAGAAGCCGCCATTACGCCAGATGAATGTAAACAGTGTGACGCGTCGACGCATTTCACACATCAGATCCATGCTGTGTGGGATCCCTGATGTTTTGATGTCTGATGTCATACGAACATGATCTGAACTCACCGGGCTTCTCTGAGCTGGACAGCGGTTCCGAGAGGATGATTTTGCTGTTGTGTTCTCTGCGCACGATCATTTTGCTGTCTCTGAAAGACACACACACACTTTCTCACAGCAGAACGAGGCTTCGCGCAAAGAGTGGCGAGAATGATTCAAAAAAAAATAAGAGAAAAATTTGAGCTCCTCACTTGCAATTCACGCATTTCCTTGCGCCCATCTGTACTTTCCAGAACTTCTGAATGAGTCTGAACTTTTTCTCACAGATGTGTTTGACCTGCAGCCAAAACAAATGTATAAGATGCGAACAGAAAGACAACACGATAACTGGCGTGCGGGGAGCTTCAGACTCACGGGAGCTGTGTGCCGCCTGCCTTCGTAGGCTTTGAGGATGGGAGTAACAAACTCATCCAGAAGGTCGCTGATTTCTGAGATGGTCGCTTGAGCGTTGACATTCAGGTGCTTTGAGAGAGCGACAAAAACAACATGTCAGCACTTCGGCCTCATGAATGACCTCGAGGACGAGAGAGCTTTCTGACCTGGTTGAGGATGTTCTCCAGCTCGTACACTTCCCCCAGCGCTCCCACGTCCAGCAGCTTCAGCTGCCGCATCAGTAAGTGGACGACCGTTCTCGGACACTTCAGCATGTGACACTGAAGGCACGAGCCCCGGATGAGCAAAAATAATTTCTGTAAAGAGACAAAATGGGACAAAAACAGGTTATAGTTTCTTTCAATGCTCCACTTTAGACATTCTACCAACTATAAGTAACTTTTGTCCACTAGAGTATGAGCAGACGGTTCGTTTAGGGTTCGAGGTAGTACAATAAGTTGACGTGTGGTTGTAAAATTACGATAAGATTTTTAGAAGAGGTGTCTTCTGCTCATCAAGGCTTCATTTAATTGATCCAAAATGCAGCAAAAACAGTAATAATGTGAAATATTTTCACAATGTGAATCATCCGTTTTCTATGTGAATATAAAGTACAGTGTAATTTATATCCAGTGATCAAAGCTGAATTTATTTGATCAAAAATACAGTAAAAATTATGAAATATTATTCCAGTGTAAATCATCTGTTTTCTATGTGAAAATATAGTACAGTGTAATTTATATCCAGTGATCAAAGCTGAATTTTCAGCATCATTACTCCAGTCTTCAGAGTCACATGATCCTTCAGAAATCATTCTGATATGATGATTTGATGATCAACAAACAGTTATGATTATTATCAGTGTTGAAAACAGGATTATTTGATGAATAAACAGCATTTATCTGAAATAGAAAGCAATTTAATGCATTCTTGCTAAATAAAAAATATTAATTTCTTTAAAAAATAATGTTACAAAAGCTTTCTATTTGAGATAAATACTGTTTTTAACTTTCTATTCATCAAATAAACCTGAAAGAAATTGCACACAACTGTTAAAATACGGCCCGAAGTGATACTCAAAAATATTACATCAGGCAGGATCATGATCTCATCACAACTCAGTTGTTTTGTTTTTAAAGTGCTTTTATATTTCAGTCATGAGTTCCTCTCCCTCATGTGGTTCCACACCTTCATCTTCAGACACAAATGAAGATATTTTTGATGAGGTTTATGACTCGTTCATAGATCAATATAATCAACACTTTCAAGCTCCAGAAAGGAAGTAAAGACATGATTAAAACAGTCGACGTGATGCAGTGGATCAAGAGACACAATACTTTCTGTGCGCAAAAACAACTTCTAACAATCTCTAGTGTCATTCTCATTGGTTGTTTACGTCCAGAACTTCCAGGTTCTCCGTCAGAACGACTCATTATCGGCTCCTGCGTCACACGCATGCGTCTGATCACGTGATCAGCTTCAGCCAATACTGAGCCGGCGTTCGGACGGAAACACTTCACTGTGCGTCACCTGAGTAAGAGATTGACACAGAAGAGTCAATTTTGTTTTGTTTTTGCGCACATTCTGGTCTCTTCATAACCCTAACTGCATCACATGACCTGTTTTAATCATGTCTTTACTTCCTTTCTGGAGCTTGAAAGTGTCTATGAACGAGTCATAAACCTCATCAAAAACATCTTCATCTGTGTCTGAAGATGAACGAAGGTGTGGAACCACATGAGGGAGAGGAATTGATCATTTTTGGGTGAATTAACAGCATGTAAGGACACATCAGGCCACAACAGCAGCTCACATCGAAGAACAGAGGGTTGTAGACGGTCAGCGGCAGCTCGATGACGCCGAAGTGTCCCGGACAGCCGTTGTAGTCCTGCATGCAGGTGGCGCAGATCTCTTTGTTATCAGCCGGACCCATAGACAGGTCATACAGCCCGTTCAGGGCGGCGTTGCCCACAGCGTCCAGCAGCAGAGGGTTAGTGATGGTCTTCACACTCAACTTCCTGTTACACACACACACAGAGAGAGAGAGAAGAAGGTCAAGTCACCTTTATTTCTTTTGCACTAGTGTTTCAAAGCAGCTTCACAGGAAAATAATGTACAAATTACATTAATAAATGCTTCAGAAGTCTGCTTCAAGCTAACTGATGTAGTTAACTAATAATAACAAACGAGCTAATATAACCAAATCAATTCTAAAACTGTGTAAAGTTAATCAGTTGTCAGTTTCAAGTGTATTTTACCTCATACATTTGACTCAGAATGTTTTAATGAAGGTGACAATATACCGTGACAGAAAATTAACTGTGTTTTTAACATCTCCGGCGAGTTCTTCAGCTGTTATTATTATTATTACCTGATTTCCTCCGCGGTGTACATGAGAAACGACATGCCCTCTAATCGCCTCCATGGTGTTTCTTTAGAAAATTGCATGTTCTTATTAATAAATATGTATAATTATATTAGAAAAGAAAACTCTCTGTATTGTCCATGTGCGTCATGTGGGCTGTAACACGTGGGAAGTCGCGCTGCCGGACGACTGGACTGTACCAAAATAACACTGGCAGGTAAATCAAACTGAAAAATGTACAAAAGGGAGAGAAGTACAGTGAAAAATACCCCAGTGGAATAGTGGTAGATATTAATTATTTGTTAGTAAAACATCTGGATGTTAGTATTCTACGGGGCCGAATGGAGAATATGTTTTTAGATTGTTTGTTCAGATGGTATATCCCGACATTAGTAAACGAATGAAAAATTAGTCAAAATATTTTTTTTTTGTTTGAATTTTCACTGTTTATTTTAATTCAATTGTTATTAAAGTTTCTCAGTGTCATTATCCAGACGTTAATTATTTTCCAAACCGCGATTAAACGTAGACGGTTTGGACGCGTGATATCTGTTACTTTTCTCAGCGCTGATTAGGATGCACCAATGAGAGCAGAGATTTCTTCTTTGCTCTCTGAGACACCAAGCGCCTTCTGTTGTTTTTACTCACCCTCAAGCCATCCTAGGTGTATATAACTATCTTTTTTCAGACGAACACAATCTGAGATATATTAAAATATGTGAGATATTTTTAAGGATATTTTTAAATTTATCTCCGATTGTGTGAAGAAGGGTGAGTAAATTATAGGATGTTTTTCATTTTTGGGTGAACTATCCCTTTAAATCGTCACAGGGGCTGCGTTCCACTCCAATTTTTCATTCCCTTCACTTGCTAACTTCCCTCCGTCTCGTGGACTCGCATGTGCGTCATTGCTGACGTCACACGAGTGCGCGCTTCTGACTCGTGTATAAGGTTTAAATGGAAAGTCCTTGATCACTTGGAATTCATAGAGCTGCTTTATTATTTAATCCCCCTTTTTACTTATAAATTTGTTTTATGCACCATTTTAAATGTATACAAGCTGCTGGAGAAAATATATAAAATCATAAAAAATAAAATTACAAAAACCAAACAAAAAAATATCAATAGTATAAACTTTGACTGCAAGAATTATGCGATTAAATTTCAACATAATTAATATATTATACACTATTATGCGATTAATTCTCAAAATAATTAATAGATCATACGCTTCAGTTAAGCGCGATCTGCTGTGACGTCACAATCAAGTTGAATTGTGGGATATAGTGCTGCTTGAAGTGTACATCGAAGTACACTCGATCCCTCGGTTACAATCGAGGGAACGATTCAATTCAATTCAAATTCATTTGTATAGCGCTTTTCACGATACATATCGTTTCAAAGCAGAGAATGGATGTCAACATTACAATTTAAAGAATGCAGTTAGCAAATAACATAATTTAGTTAATTAATTTACAATCAGAGTTAGCAGTTTAACCGAAGTTAGAAGCAAAGAGCTCCCGGAAAATAAATTACATTAAGAATTAGGATATAGAATTGGGCGATGTTCATGTTGATCCAGATGTCCATATAAACATCCCGCGCCTCACGAAGTGGAACGCGCTTCAAAATGGCGGCGCGGTTCCCCTGAGGAGGGGACGAGTTTAGTGGAACACAGCCCTGGTGTCATCCGAGCACACACTGGTGTCATGGCGTCCTCCTGCTCGCAAGCGTTCAGGCATCATGCGTGTAAGAGTGGCAGAATATTGCGCATCCATCTACAGAAGTCATGGCCTGACAGGTAAAATGAACGTACAAGAACAAGCGTTTTGGCGCCTTTTTATTACATGACATTTTTTGTCATTTCCATGCATTTAAAGAAAGCTTGTCTGTAGGTCATTTCAAGGGGCTGTGAGTGTCTGTCAGCTCATGATTCATAACAGGTCGAGTTTGATCAGATTGAAAACGCTCATTATGTGGTTTGATTTCAGGAGTTTTGCTCTGAATTCTGCTGCGGATCAACACCCTGTCGTTTCTTCGCTAGGTTTGACAACTCGTTTCTGTCTTTTTATTTTATTTATTTTATTAAATTAAGCTGCTTTCTAATCATAAATGCATCTTTTTTTAATATATGTAATTTTCTTTAGAAGAAATAGTCATTCCAAAGAAGAAAACATGGTATGTACTGATCAGCACATCTCTGTTATAACTCATTAATTCACTCTGTCAATCAAATTAATTATTTAATTCATACTCTTTATCATAGTTTCTTGGTATTTCTGGCCCCTGTTTTAAACTGGTTTAGATATTTTTTTGACCGGATACAGAATACAGGTCAGATCGTGTTCTGGTGTCCCTCAGGGCTCAATTTTGGGACCTTTTACTTTTTAATCTTTATTTATTACTGCATCCCGTTTGGCCAACTCTGTTTTAAAGTGTTCGTTCATCCAAAAATGTAAGTTCAGTCATTAATTCCTCTCCCTCGTGTCGTTCTACACCTTCGTTCATCTTCAGAACACAAATGAAGATATTTTTGATGAAATCTGATGGTTCAGTGAGTCTCTATTGACACTTTCAATGTCCAGAAAGATACTAAAACATATTTAAAACAGGTCATGTGACTACAGTGGTTCAACATTAATGTTATAAAGTGAAAACAAATAATAAATAAAGTGATAAAAACAAAATAACGACTTTTCAACAATGTCTAGTGATGGGTGTTTTCTGATTCATGAAGCTTCACGAATCTTTTGTTTCGAATCAGTGGTTCGGTTCACGTATCAAACTGACAAAATCATGTGAACTATTGAAATTTCGAATCACTTACGACATAGCGAAGCCTCGTTTACTGAAATCACGTGACTTTGGCAGTTTGTTACAAACTCCGAATCACTGATTCGAAACAAAAGATTCGTAAAGCTTCATGAATCAGTGTTTTGAAATCGTCCATCACTAGATATTGTTGAATAAAGTCGTTATTTTGTTTTTTTGGCGCTCAAAAAGTATTCTCGTCGCTTTATAACATTGAGGTTGAATCACTGTAGTCACATGACCTGTTTTAAATATGTTTTAGTGTCTTTCTGGACATTGAAAGTGTCAATAGAGACTCACTGAACCATCAGATTTCATCAAAAATATCTTCATTTGTGTTCTGAAGATGAACGAAGGTGTAGAACGACACGAGGGAGAGGAATTAATGCCTGAATTACATTTTTGGATGAACTAATTCTTAAAATATCACTTTTATGCAGTGATATTATACACTATATAGTACCAATGTACTATTGTTGCTTTATGTTGTATTTTACTTGTATTTTTACCTTGTAAAGCACTTTGAGAAGCTCTTTAAAGGCACTACAGAAATAAAGTTGTTGTTGTTGTCAGGAGTAAAGAGGCTGTCTTACAGACACTGGCGTCCACTGTGAGCAGGGTATGTCCATCACACAACTCCAACATCCATGTTAACAACACTGTCATCTAATATCATGTAAGCAAAGTGTGTGTGTGTGTGTGTGTGTGTGTGTGTGTGTGTGTGTGTGTGTTCTAGGATTCTACAGCGTCAGATTACAGATTCCAGGATGATCCATATCTCACTCCAAAGACGTCATTAGACTTTGTGAGTACTTCATAAAGATCGAAAACTGGCTTTCAAACCATTAACCCTTCTGCGCTGTTGATTTCTGCGTCACTCGTTCTGGAGCGGGTCAAATTGACCCTAATTGGATTCAATACAATTCCTCAAAAATCACTATGAAAAACAACAAAGATTCAGAACATTTAATATCAACATTTGTCAAATATTCCAAAAAAATATATATCTGAAAATATGATTTAATGAAAATGTTTTTTAAAACTGTTTTGTTTTGACAAAATGTGAAAATAAACAGTGGATTTTTAAATACTATAAATAATTTTTTTTAACGTTTTTTTTTCTTAGAACATCATAACTGAACAATTAAATGTAGCTGAATAATGAAAATATTGTTGTCTGTTTTGTAAACTCATCTCATAAAGTCAAGATCTTTCTGGATCTGAACTTCACACTCATGCTGCTGCTTAAAACATGTTTCTGTATTGAAATAAGTGTGGAAAACCTCATTTTTTAGCGTCATAAGGTAGTAAAAAAACAAAATATAACCAAGAAATGTTATTATTTTGGGTCAGTACAGTTGCTTTAGAGCGTTAAAATATGCGGGTCAAATTGACCCGGCGAACATCACGAACGTAACAGTGATTTTGTTTGTATATGTCAAAAAACACCATCATGTTGAAACTTTGCATGATGATAAATGAGAAAAAGTCACAAAATATCCAGAAAAAAAAACAGTATTTCCAACAACTTGAAAATCTAACCGGGGCAAATTGACCCGGAACACAACACAAGGGTTATAGAGGTTCACAGCGGCAGTACGACCAGTAAAGACCAACACGTCATTTCTCAGTATAAACTGAAGTCAGCAGTTTTATCAGATTCAGTAGTATGTTATAGTTTCAGTGTGCTGGTTTAGACGCTGTCTCCACCTGGTGTTAAGATGCGTTTTGGTCGATCGGATCACAAGTGGACGACGATAAACGAGCGTTTTGAGTGTTCGTCCACTTTCGAGCACTTCCCATGGAAGCTGAAAACACACTCGTAGTTTCGGATTGCTTTCATAGTGTCGAACAAATGCGTCAACATTACGGGAAGCGCTCCAGCCAGACGGGATTTAAACCTTGTTGGATCCAAGTTTGGTTTGAAAATGAAAAACGTACCGAGCACGACGTTCTTCAGCGTTCCTCATTGACCTCTTTGTTTCTCCTGCAGAAATTGTTTTCCTTGTCCCAGGAGTCGGGCCGAAGCACCGCCAAATATTTCATCGACAAATACCCGAATTACTTCCAGAAGGACTACGCTCAGCCTCATATCCCCGTGAGTGTCCGGCGCCCGTCTGACGGTTTGCTCTGCTCGTGAGGGCTTGTGAAGAATCTGTGGTCTTCTGTCGGCAGTGTTTGATGCCGGAGACTCTGGAGGCTCGGATCGAGGATCTGTGTGAAGCCGCGCTCAGCGAGAGGATTCGGCTGAGGAAGGTCAAAGCCGCTGTGGATCTGTACGACCAGCTGCTGCAGGCCGGTGAGGGCGCGACGGGGCTCGCGGTCAGTATTGGGACGGGTGTGTGACTGATGAGGGTGTTCTGTGCAGGTACGGTGGTGTCTTCGGATGTGACCGATGATCTGTTGGACCTGATTTGTTTCTATGGAGACCGCGATCCCGTACAGGAGAACGTTCCGGAACAGAGGAGCGACGAGACGGTAGGGCCGCTCACACCGTCAAACAATAGCCGAGAAAGGTCTGGTTGAGTTAGTTAGTCGCGGGACATTTCCCAAACACCAATCAGAGCACAGTGTGCTTTTCAGAAGGAGGGGCTTAACTAAACAGAGCGTTACTGAGGAGGAACATTCAGTCAAGTAGAGCCTAAAAGTCGTGGCCTAGTGGTGAGGGAGTTGAGCTTGTAATCTGAAGGTTGCAGGTTCGATTCCCACGCCGGCAGGAACTGAAGGTGGGGATTGTGAAGGAACAGCACTCTCTCCACCTTCAATACCATGACTAAAGTGCCCTTGAGCAAGACACCTAACCTGTAATTGCTCCCCTTGTAAGTCGCTGTGGATAAAAGCGTCTGCTAAATGATGAAAAATGAAAATGAAACAACATCAAGACTTTGTAAAATGGCCTCTTTAATCTGTTTAATCGATAATACATGTAACTGTTTAACCAGTGCTGCCAGTAAGTCTCCTGAGATCATGTGTAATGGGATTGTTAACCTCAGGAGGACGCTCCGGAGGAACCGCAGCCTAGAAGAGGAAGAGCGCCCAGAGCCTCGGACTTCCTGAAGCTCACCTGGAAGTGAGTGTGGACACTGACGTCCTGATGAAACCTGTTGTGTACACGCTACTGGTCAACAGTTTGGAATAATTACGATGTTTTTAATGTCTTTGAAAGAGTCTCTCCTGCTTGTGTTTGATCAAATACAGTAAAAACAGTGAAATATTATTCCGAGATAAAATCTGTGTGAATATATAGTGAACTGTAATCCATTCCAGTGATTTTCAGCATCATTCCTCCAGTCTTCAGTGTCACATGATCCTTCAGAAATCATTCTGATTCGATGATTTGATGCATTTATGATCAGTGTAGAAAAAAACTTCCTCTTCAGATTTCTGTGGAAACGTGATACACTGTCATTAAAACGTTTGGGTAAGATAAAAAAAAAATGCTTTTATTCAGCGGGGACGCATTAAATTGATCAGAACATTGATTATGAAATAATTGAGCTTAATAAGTGAGTGTCTCTATTAGCAATCATCATATCAGAGTGATTTCTGTGACTGAAGACTGGAGGAATGATGCTGAAAATTATATTATAAAGATATTAAATGTGATCTGTAACGCCCCTTTACAGGATATAATATCAGTCTCTGGAGTCTCTAGTGAAGCTTCAGCTCAAAATCCCCACAGATCATTTATTATCGCGTGTCGAATGTGTTGTAGTCCTGAAACAGAATATCTTCACATTGAACTGTGAGTGTTGTAACTTCACAGATGTTGTTTCTGCTCGAACAGCATCATCACACACTGACTGAAGCTACAGTCAAATCATAATCAACCACTCCTTTAAATTTATAAGTGTATTAAAAGAATGAATGAATGCAGTCTTGTTTAAAAATCAAAAGTCTTAGCTATTCAGAGTTTAGTAACCGCACATCTGTTTTCCCACAGAGAGAATAATAATGCCGAGCGGATATTTGCGCTGCTGTCGGAGCCGAACGCGCGTTCGTACGGCGCTCTGATCCGAGGCATGGTGAAGGTAAATCCAACTTCTGCTCACGCGTTTCTTTACTAGTGTGATGGAGACGCTGACCGTACGTGTGCTTGATTTCCACAGTACGGCGCTTACTCCAAAGCGTTCAGCGCGTACACCGACCTGCTGAACCACCGGCTGACGGGTGAGCCTCACGCTTCCTGTGCTTTTTGACTCCATGAAATGATCCGTTTCTGAGATGAACACGTTGAACGTTTGTTTGCGCAGCTGATGTTCACACCTTCAACGCCCTGATCGCTGCCGCCCCGGAAGTACAAGAGAAGTACAACGAGAAGTGGGAGCTGATCCTGGTGCGTGGCCGTGATTTTGAGGTGAATCCGTGTTCTTCGGCAGCTTCTGCATCGGTCTGTGTGTTTTGCAGGATCTTCTGAAGCAGATGGCGGAGCAGAAGGTGGAGCCGAACCTCCTGACGTTCAACGCCGTCCTGAAGGCTCTGAGACGCTGTGGCGCTTTGGGAAAATCTCAGGCTTTTCCTGTGATGAGTGAGATGAAGGCTCTCTCCATCGGTCTGTTGAGCGATCAAGATCTATTCCTTCTTGTTCTGGATTAGAGTGGAGTGTGCTTCATTATGAATAATGGATTGTTTTCTTTGGTTTCAGACCCCAGTCTGGCTTCTTACAATCACGTGCTCAGCATATTTTATAAAACAGGTCATGAGACGTCTTACAATGACATTTCTCTCAATTCTTAAGTTAAATGTCCATGGAAACTTCATACATTTCCCATCATGCTTTGCTCTGCAGGCGCCCCAGTTCAGGGCCAAAAAGACATCCTACAGGAAGTGATGTACGAGGTGTCAGGAAAGAGCTTCACTCCTCAGGACCCTGATGATGGTATCTGCTTATTATGACCTCAGAGTTTGTTAAATCCCAGTCGCTCCAGAAAAACACGATTACGCGATCGCTTGATTTCACTGATTTTCGCTGCAAAAAAGTCACGTATGTCTCAGCAGAAAGTTGGAAAATGTTGCGTTTACTTCACACAAGTGCCATTATTTTCCCCCTGTTGCCATGGGAACCTCATGAAGTGACGTAATGACGCGACGTGAACATCATCCGGAAACCCCGCGCTGAAACCGTGATGAAGAACGCAGATCATTCTCATTTGACAACAAAAATGAGCGCGAAAGAGCGCGTGAAGCAGTTTCCCGCTGTGTCACATGACAGTCGGGGTGAATTATATATGCGTGTCGGACCGCAGACGACGCTGTATATCAGTAGTGTGTGAAATAATTCACGCTGCAGTGAGAGATTGGAAGCACTTAATTTAACCCTTGTGCATTGTTCAAATTCACGACCCTTTCGTTATGATTTTAACTGCTTTAAAAATGTATCAGATAAATATTTTTTTCAATTTTTTTTGCTTAAATCTATTAATGAACCTCAGTCCTGATCAAAACTACTAAATTTAAAAAAAAAAATTCAGGATTTTAACTCTTTAAAACGTTCAAATCTGATGCTGCACAAAAACTAACAACGCATCAAAGCCAATGTTGTTTCTAATCTTTGACACGTTTTTTCCCAAATCAGTGACATCATTTATGAATTTGGCAATTAAAGAGTTAAAATCATGATTTTTTTTTTTTAAATTTAGTAGTTTTGATCAGGACTGAGGTTGATTAATAGATTTAAGCAAAAAAAATTTGAGAAAAATATTTATCTGATACATTTTTAAAGCAGTTAAAATCATAACGAAAGGGTCGTGAATTTGTACTGTTGAGTTTTTAAAAAAAATTTCAAAGCATTTTCCCAAAATATGTGTCAAAATAAGATTTGTCACCAAACATCATTCCATTTGCTGAAACACGGAGAAAGTTACGGCCAAATTAAGACTCAAAAATTCCCCATAGTGGATGAAAACATCCCGAACAGCACAGAAGGGTTAACTGAAGATGTCTGTTTTGTGTAAAACATTTGTTTTTTTTTATATTTTATTCATTCATTTTCACAGAAGTTGTTGAATATTTCTTTTGTGAAGCAACAGAACTTGTTTGACTCAATGTTTTGTCAGTTTGATTCATGTGTTCATGAAGGTCTGAAATAAATCAGAACGAGAACTTCAGTATTCAGTGATTCAGTAGCTTGAAGTATCAGAAACGACTCTTGACATGAAGGCAGAGTCTAGAGAGAACAGGATGTTGGGGAAAATCACCTTTTCTTTCCTCTTTTGCATCAAACCGCAGTTTTTGCAAGTTCCCGCAATTTCATCGCATAAAATTGCAAAAATATCCCATCGCATTTTTTTTTAAGAAAACGTGCCACATAATCAAGGATTTTTGCCCGCAACAATCACAAAAAAAAATCCGCGTTTTTCTGGAGGGACTGAAACGGGGCCAGTCCTAAAACACACAGCTGTCCGATCACATGACGCGTTTGGCCCAAATGTTGGTCATGTGTTGATGGCGTTACAGAATCACTGAATCTCACCTGTGATGCGTCTGTTTTTCAGCTCAGTTCTTCATCACTGCTATGAGAATCGTAAGTGCTTTAACGTGACTTTCAACCGCACTGCTTTATGGGAAACGCCACATTAGCGTAAGGTGTGACCCTGTTTGTCATCTCCATCCACAGTGTCTGGAAACCAAGGACATTGAGCAGGCGTACAGAGTCCACGAGCTGCTGCGGGTCGGAGAGAACTGGAGACTTATGGGAAATGATTCAAAACAGAACATCTACTAGTGAGTGTAAATCCTGCAAAGAGCTTTTCCAGTCCATTCTTCCTGCGTGTTCACCTGACTCTGGTCTGTTTCAGCGCGCGGTTCTTCAGCGTGCTCTGTCTGATGGAGAGCGTTGATGTGGTGATGAAGTGGTACAGAGATCTGATTCCCTCCGTGAGTAACAACCGTGCGCTGCTTCACGTGAACGCTCACTGGATGATTGACATGTATTGATGTGGGTCATGTGATCTGGTTTGCAGGTGTACTACCCCACTTCTAACGCCATGTCGGATCTGCTCCGAGCGCTTGACACCGACAACAGATTAGACCTCGTCCCACAGATCTGGAAAGGTGATTGACTGATTTATTTATTGACGTCCAACCGCCAAGTTTTGTAGATGCACCTCATCTTCTGCGCTCGAGTCGACGGCATCCCATAGAACCGCTAGTGTGAAAGTTGTGATATTTGGCACAGAGATCGAACACGGACTAAACATTAACCACAGCAAATTTGGAGTAACTCAATCCCTCTAGCGCCACCAACTGTTGAAAGTTGCACTCATGTTTAAGGGAATAACTGTTAATCTTTTATAATTTTCCTATCATTTTGGATTTTCAAAAATAGCTAATTTTTCGTAAAAAATTGAACCAGGTCATCTTCAGACTGCGCTGACAAAACGTTAAAGGATTTACGTTGAATCGTCAAACGACGAATAACCAAATTCTCAAATAACGCAAACGGAGAGCACGCCAAAATTAACGTGAGGCTATATCTTCACAATGCTTTAGCATATTCTGACCAAAATTGGTGCGTGTTATGACAACCATGACCTGAGGATACCTGCTCAGTTTCGGCACACTGCCACCTAGTGGTCCGGAGAAATGGAAAAAAATGTCTCTTTTGGCTTATAACTTATAAACGGTTAAACTAAAAATCACAAAACTCGTCTCTTTAGATTCAATGCAACACCCAGACGAAAAATTCCCATTTCGGCCATTTTGAATTTTGTCGTAAAATGCAATATTTAATCTCATTTTTAAGTCGCTTTGGAGAAAATGCCTAAATGTATTTTACAAACGCTTTGGTGTATCATTGCGCAATTTGGTATATGTGCAATCGGCTTCATGTTGAGGAAGTGCCACCTTGTGGTCAAAATTATAGTGAAATTTTAAAAAATGCCAATAGCTTTTCATTAATTTTGCCTATTGAAATGAAACTTGATCGATTCCTTGGGTCCTGGTAAGAACATGCATCAGTCGGCCTAAGTTCCTTTCCACCATTTTGATTATCAAATTTGAGTTGGATCATCTTCAGATCAGATTTTTGTGTTGATAGACAAAACCGCATCAGCAAAGTTGATGGAACATTTATTCAGATGACCGACTCGAAGTGTGTTGTCTCGTTCCACAGATATCAAACAGTTGGGCCATGCGAACAGGCAGAAGCTGGTGGAGGAGCTTCTGGCGCTGATGGCCAGAGAGAAGCACAGTCAGGAGGTAGAGCCGCATCTGCATTGGTTGTCAGTGGATTATAAAGCCAATTTCCTGTTAGTTAATTGTTCGTGTGTGTTTCTGGACAGGTGCAGGAGTCATTTGCTGACTGTGCGCTGGACATTAAGAGGATATACAACACAGGTGACCGTGGCAAGGTTATAATGAGCTGGACGGCCAGTTCTCTCAGCGACGTCATCTCCGTTCTGCTGGCGGCTCAGAGGAAACAGGACGCCTGGTAATGACATTTCTGGGATTCTGTAATGTGATCAATGTCAAATCAAGTTAAAAACGCCCTCAGATCTGTTCCTTTCTTTATTCAGGGACACACTGAAACTCTTCAAAACACACAACAGAGTTCCCAGGTATGATCAAGAGGTCAAGGTAAATGTTTCAGTCAATGCAATGTAACTGTAACGTGTTATTCCTCGTGTCAGTGCGGAGCTGCTGGACCAGTTCTTGACGTGTGTGAAGGAGAGCGGTGACGTGGATCAGGCCGTGGAGCTGGTTCAGATCTCCGCTGGCTTCTGTCTGCCCGAGACGCCCAAACTCATCCAGAGGATCCAGCAGGAGTTCGAGCTCTCAGAGCAGCACAAGTACGTCTCGCCTTTGTGGACAATTTAGTTGATATAGAAAACTCAAGAATCTAATTGTAATCTGGTCCTCTTGCAGGAGCATCTTGTCCGATCTGGAGATTCGGACCTTTAACAGCGATTAAATCTTGGAGCGGAGACGTTCTGCAGCGTGGACGGACCGTAGCTGCTGATTCTGTTGATGTACATCTCTTCATTTTCTGTGTACTTGAAGTGAATAATTGTTACTCTTCATTCAGAAAAAAACTCAATAAATGTAGTTTGACATCTTCGGCTGTTTTCCTCACTGGTGTTTTGAGTCTGGATTCATGTTCTGAGTGTGCGTTCACACTTGTAGTTCGGTTGGTTTGGTTGGTTTGGTTCAGACCAAAAAACAAAACATATAGTCCTGGTCCTCTTAGCGTTCACACTGGCATTTTTAACAGTGAACCTTAAGTTACCGAACCAAAGGCGTAGGGATACGGTCACGACCTGATTGGTCGCTTTTATGACGTATATTTTGTGACGGAGCTCGTTTACCGAACACTCAAAACAACGCTGTGTTCTGGATTAAACACCATCATTTTATGCTTTATTTTTACCAGCTGAGAACTCACGAAGAGCTCATAAAATGTTCAAAACACTCAAAACAGCAGCAGGATTTCCTCCGTTGTTCACAGAAACAGAAACTTCACCTCCTCGTTGCTCCACGTTTGTCCTCAACTCATTTTGGAAACACAGATCTTCCCGCGTCGTCGAATCACCTGACTCGTAGCGTCGTATCATGTGACATCACGTCCTGTTTTTGGTTGGTTTACATGTCTTTGGTCCGTGTTGCGTTCATATATCAATCGAACCGCACCAGAGTTCGTTTGGAAGCGGACCGAGACATCAAACGAACCGCACTAACTGAGCAATCGCACCAGGGTTCGTTTTAATCCAACCAAACATGACAAGTGTGAACGCACCCTGATGGGCTCTGATCACGAGCTTGTGTTTTTTGTCCAAACTAATCTTCAATGGTACTGATCAAACACTGGAATGCAGTTCATTGAATATTATATAGTGAACTTAAAGGGTTAGTTCACTTTCAAATGAAAATTACCCCAAGCGTTACTCGCCCTCAAGCCATCCTGGGTTTATATGACAACAATCAGAGATATTTCAATAAATATCCTGAAGCATCGGAGCTTTGTCATGGCAGGAAGCATTACAAGTATGAAGCTGAAGAAAGTGCTTCCAGCCATCATTAATGTACGGATGCATTTGTAAAAAAAAGTCCATATTTAACAAGTTATGAAGTAAAATATCTAGCTTCCGCCCGGCCGCCTTCAGTATTCAAATTATGAAAATAAAAAAACGGAACTGGCGTCACATCAGTTCCTTAAGTGGAATAGGCGAGGTGTAGGACGTAGAGCAGCTTTTTTTAACTGCTAAGCTGTGTACGGAAGGTGGTCTGGCGGAAGCTGGATATTTGACCCGTTGCCTCGAGATGAAGAATGTACGCAGCGCTCATCACGCTCACTTTGTACCCAGCCATCCAATCCCAGTGGAGGAAGGGCGGGACAAACACACTGACCAACCGCCAACAACAAGCATAATAATGGAACAAAATAATTTAAAACATTTTTTATAGAAACTGTTGGTCGGTGTTGTATTTGCCCCGCCCCTCCTCCACTCTGATTGGACGGCTGGGTAAAACGTGA
The DNA here is from genome assembly GCA_038088235.1 of Zacco platypus. NCBI lineage: Eukaryota > Metazoa > Chordata > Actinopteri > Cypriniformes > Xenocyprididae > Zacco > Zacco platypus. The sequence continues at coordinate 782,517 of CM076079.1, forward strand.
CAGTGATTGAACATTCTTCAACTCGAGGTGACCGGTGAAGCTCGGAAGCGCCTCGTTGCGCTCCTGACGTTTTAAAAACGCGGCACTCCAATTGGAAATAATTGGAAAAGAACGCTAGCCCCTGGAAAAAAAAAAAAAAGCTTTGGTGGACACACGGCCTAAAAGAAAAATAACTGAAACGCCATTCTTGTCAACAACCATGATTTATTGATGTGAATGAGAGCAGGACTGATCATTCTCAACAGTCGGGGTTAATAAACAACTTTGAAACGGAAGCGTTACATGTGCACTGTGAAGCGGGTTAGCGTCCCGCTGCCATCGGCGGTACTGACCCGGAGGCCCTGATCCAGAACAGTGAGATGTGCTCCATATACACTGAGGAGTGCCACTGCCAACATCAACAAAACCCTCGCGTTTCTCCGCATATGAGGAACAACTACAGGCTGCTCTGGATGGTAGGCCGCTTAAGAATTGTTTTAAGGGCAGAAATTTCCCGCAAAAAGTGCTTCGGACAGATAGGAAAAGAAATTTTTGGCTAGCACACAAACTATTTATAAATTAATCGGCTGAGAGGTTCGGTTAACAGCGGGCAAATGACACTCCTCGTAATTTACATAATCTCCATAGAGTGGGTGTGGCTAAGGGGCCTGTGTGGTGCCCAACCCTACGGCGTTAGCGTACGCCGAGAGCAGGCTAATCACCTGTTTGGTTTCTAAAGTGAGCCGGGCTTCTTTAAGCCAGTCCTGCGCCACGCGCTGCGACTCGCCGCGAAGCTGGTTGATGAACTTCGCGGCTAGTTCCAGGTCGCCCCGCTCGATGCTGTACGAAGCGTAGGCGAGCAGCTTGAACGTGTCGAGATCTTCGGGTGCTAGTTTAGCAGGTGGCGCTTCTTCCTCCCTCTCAAACAACAGGACGGACTGTAGGTAGGACAGGAAGTACTGGTAAAGGCTGTTGCGGGTCTCGTCGATGAGCGCTACGCGTCGAGCGAGCCGGCGGATGTCGTAGAAACGTGCTCGAAGGGAAGCTTCGCTGTAGATCCCTCGGCTCAGAGACTCTTCGGGGATGGCGATGGCCAACGCCTGCGCGAACTCGTTCTCCGCGCAGCTCTCTTTAATGCCGCGCACGGCGCCCTCTAGAGGCTCGGTGGGGGAATCGGCGCCTGCTGACTTGAGCGTGAAGTTCAGAGCCTCCACAGAAAGCCACAACTGGTGAGCCTTACGGGCCTCTTCCTCAGCAGTCACATGACCTTAGAGACAGAGCGATATTTTATGAGTGAAAACATCAATCGAAGAATTCAAATATGCCGAGTGCGGTTGAAGACTCACTGTCGATGGCCTCCTCGATGCCCTTCAGACGGGCGTAAGCGGCGTTCATGTCCAGAGTGAAGGTGTCCAGCTGTTCTTGAGTCAGTCTGCGGTAATGAGTTTCCTGCTCCATCATCTTACTGTTCAGAATCTACAAACAAAGACACAACGTCACCTATTCAGAGAGATAACATCACCTCTTTTCAATATTAATTCAGTAGAAATGGATAACACTAGAGATTAATAATGGTTTAGTGATGCAACACGATTAATTTTCTACAGAAACACCAAAACTGAAACCGAAAATAAAGTTTAAAAACGAATTAATCAAACGTGTTAATGAACACTCAAATAAAAACTGATTTATAAACAACAGGTTAAGTAAAATCTATAATGTAATGATGCGCATCTTTATCAAAACGCTCGTCTCTAGAGTTATTTTTCGAGTTTTTGGACATTGAATGTCTTTTCTGAGGTAAACGTACAACCGCACTGGGTTCTCAAGCTGCTTTATTGACGTGTTTCTGCGGTTGAAACACTGATTGATCGATTACATGACACATGATTCATTTCAGTACGTTGAATCTGTATCTTTCAACACCTGATGTTCATTCATTCATGTCATGCTGTAACTAGCAGTAAAGAGGAAGGATCTGAGGATGTGTCACGGCACATTTAAGAGAGCCAAAATGGTATTAATTGTTCACATTTCGCAATAAAACGGACAAAATTTGAAAGCGGAGACAAAAGGAACGAAGCTTACTGCAATTATTGGATGTGATGCGCGATAGAAATAATGTTTAGTGAAGTTTTGTTCACGCATAAACAGCACCGGTGTACCCAGATTTTCACTGGTGATGTCACTCACTTCCTTTTCACTACGTTCCGAGCACAAAGAAAATAAAACATGGATAAAAACCTTAAGAATTCATGTGTTATGCCACGCAAAGACGCTCCAAACTTCACTATAAAAACATAGGAATCTAAACTCACTCCTTGGAGGTAATATTGGACAGTAAGGTGAGATGACTGACAAGACCGTGGCGGTATGGCAAGCCGTTTTGACTTTTATTCATTCTCAGGATATGAACTTGTGATATCAACAATTGCATTTTCACTAGTAACAAAGTTCATTCTTGATATCAACAATTGTATTTTTACTAGTGAAATCTCACCATAGGCTGCCATTCAAATTCAATTGTTGATATCAAGAATTAATTTCTTACTAGTTGAAATTCCAGTTTCACATATCAGGAATACAATTCTTACTAGTAAAAATGCAAATTTCTGATATCAAGAATTACATTGTTACTAGTGCAAATGTCTATTCTTGATATCAACAATTGAATTGCTACTAGTAAAAATATTCATTTCTGATATCTGAAATGAATTCCTGATATCAAGATAATTTCTGATATCTAAAACGGCTTTCTTACTAGTAACAATCACATTCATGATATCAGAAATGAACATTTTTACTAGTAGCAATTCAATTGTTGATATCAAGAATAGACATTTGTAGTAATAACAATGTAATTCTTGATATCAGAAATTTGCATTGTTACTAGTAAAGATTTGTATTCCTGATATCAACAATTGAATTTGAATGGCAGCCTATGGCGAGATTTCACTAGTAAAAATACAATTGTTGATATCAAGAATGATAGTTTTTACTAGTGGAAATATAATTCTTGATTTAAAAAATTGCCATTATTACTAGTGGAAATCTAATTCCTGATATCAAGAATGAACATTTTAACCAGTGAAAGTTCATATCCTGAGAATGAATAAAAGTCAAAACGGCTTGCCATAGTGGCGGAGGATTCGTTGCGCAACAGAGCCAAAGCATGTGACAAATGTCTTATCTTGTTCACGCATCAACTGAAAACAGCACAGATTAAACGATTGATTCCTGGGATTTAAGAATGGATATCGGTTGTTCAAATGAGAATCGATTAAAATCGAGGAATCAGCCCTAGTTTTCACACAGCTGACATGTTTTACCCGTTGTATCTCCAAAACTGTATTAGCTGGAACCAAAACAGCGTTTAATCGTTGAATTCTATCATGAATGACATGTAGATGTGAGTCCGCATGGACAGGGAAGGTCGGTACCTCCTGCGCCTCCTCGCGCAGCTCCTGTTCCTGAACCTTCAGCACGTCTCGCAGGTGATCTGTGTGAGCAGCAGCCTGACGGCGCAGCTGTGTCCTCATCTCAGCCTCCATCACCTCACGCATCTCCTGAACCTGACACACACACACGCAAACCTTCAAACTTCTACAGAGTTTGAAATTCCTAAAAATAAATCTGGTGATGAGGGCGTTGAAGCACTGACCTTCTTCTCCTGCTCGAGTCTCATGTCCTCGCGGCTGTGCTCCAGGGCGGAAACCACGGCTTTCTCCAACGCTTTCCGATCCTCCAGCTTCTGCTGCTCCAGAGCCGTCTCGATGTGGATCTGCTCCCTCACCCGCTGCTCCGCCAGCTCACGGTTCAGCTGGTCAATGCGCCGGTGCGCATGAGCGATCAGAGAGTTCAGGTCATCTACGCTCAGCTTTCCCGCTGAGAAACACAACAGAACATTGCTGTAATTAGGTTGCGGTTTCGTTTGTGACTTGATACACGAACCGAACCACTGATTCGAAACAAAAGATTCGTGAAGCAGTGTTTTGACATCGCCCATCACTAGATATTGTTTTGGCGCACAAAAAGTATTCTCGTCGCTTCATAACATTAAGATTGAACCACTGTAGTCACGTGACCTGATTTAAATATGTTTTAGTATCTTTCAGGGCATCTGAAAGTGTAAATGATCTTGCTGTCAGTAGAGGACCAAAAATCGTCATCAAAAATATCTTAATTCGTAGAACGAATCAGTGCTTCTGAGCGCCAAAGTCACATGATTTCAGTAAACGAGGCTTTGTTATGTCATAAGTGTTTCGCAATTTAAACACTTCACGTGACTTTGGCAGTTTGATACACGAACCAAACAACTGATTTGAAACAAAAGCTTCATGAATCAGTGTTTTGAAATCGTCCATCACTAGATATTGTTGAATAAAGTCGTTATTTTGTTTTTTTGCCAAACAAAAAGTATTCTCGTCGCTTTATAACATTAAGGTTGAATCACTGTAGTCACATGACCTGTTTTAAATATGTTTTAGTATCTTTCTGGACATTGAAAGTGTCAATAGAGACTCACTGAACCATCAGATTTCATCAAAAATATCTTCATTTGTGTTCTGAAGATGAACGAAGGTGTAGAACGACACGAGGGAGAGGAATTAACGACAGAGTTTTTATTTTTGGGTGAATGAACCCTTTAACCGTCCCAACTGGATTTCATTTATAAATGTATTTTTCATGAATAATGCCGTAATAGTTCACAATAAGAAAACCCTGTATCAAGATGTGTTTTGGTCGATTGGATCACAAGTAAACGAGGGAGACATTCCCGTTTACACGTGGTGTTTGAATCAGTCTCTTTTGTCCACTCTGAACCACTTCTGTCCTGATTTCTTTGAGGGGAGGGTCTATGGGAGGTTAAATGTATGGGATTTTTCAGATCTAATGGATGAAATAAGCTCACGCAATTTACGTATGAACGCGACCCGAAACACACAGAGAGCATCAGCTTTTGTTTCTGCTCTGACAGCCTCAAGGCCAGCCGAACGCTGTGAGT
>CM076079.1:792500-855000 GCA_038088235.1 Zacco platypus
CAGGTCATGTGATGCAGTTAGGGTTATGAAGAGACCAGAATGTGCGCAAAAACAAAACAAAATTGACTCTTCTGTGTCATTATCTGACTCAGGTGACGCACAGTGAAGTGTTTACGTCCGAACGCCGGCTCAGTATTGGCTGAAGCTGATCACGTGACCAGACGCATGCGTGTGACGCAGGAGCCGATAATGAGTCGTTCTGACGGAGAACCTGGAAGCTCTGGACGTAAACAACCAATGAGAATGACACTAGAGATTGTTAGAAGTTGTTTTGGCGCACAGAAAGTATTGTGTCTCTTGATCCACTGCATCACGTCGACTGTTTTAACCATGTCTTTACTTCCTTTCTGGAGCTTGAAAGGAATCTTCATTAGTGTTCAGAAGATGAACGAAGGTGTGGAACCACATGAGGGAGAGGAACTCATCTCATTTCTGGGGAACCCTTGAAGCTGTTGCTCATCTGAGAGCTGCTCGAGTCTGATGGTGCGTCTCGCTCACCCTGGAGCGTCTGCGCTGGTGCCGGCGCTTCCTCTACAGCCGGCGGCGCTTCCACCGGTGCTGGATCAGACTTCTTAGCTTTCGCTTTGGGCTGCTTGGACTCCTTCGATGTTTCTGACAATGAAGAGATCTGCAGGGGTTCGATCTTTCCCTATTGAGAGAAAAATCATCACGGTTCATCACTGATGGCTGACATCCACACGACAGTCTGAACTCATCAACGACTCTCTGATCTGAGAGCAGGCAAAGTGAACTCTCACCGGTCTCTTCTGTACAGGGACGGGTGGAGGCGGCGGCGGCCCCAGCGCCATCTCGAACAGCTGGTCAGTGTAAGGAACGCTCTTCTCTACATTTGTCCGAAACTTCGGATCCCACTTGGCATAAAGGACCGTACCGCCAACACCGCCGCCGACCGTCAAAAGACTAGCGGCCACTATTTTCCCAGCAGAAGATCTGAGGAACAAAATGTCTAATTTTGAGATGCAGAATGAGGTAAAACTAAGGGTGTGTTCACACTTGGTTCTTCTGATCTGGATTACAAATGACACATTTAGTCCCGATTCTCTCAGCGTTCGCACGGTTATTTTTTTTTAACACCGAACCTACAGATACAGAATAAAACGATCAGGTAATCTTGAGCATCTTGTGACATCCCATCCTGTTTTTTGGTTCAAGTCGCTGTTGTCTTGATATTTCAGTTGAACCGCACCAGAGTTCACTTTAATCCAACACACCAAGTGTGAACACAACCTAACATTCATTTCAAAGATGTCTAATGCGCTGTGTGTTGAAATAACCCGATGTTTTAGAATAAATAAGTCAGTAATGTCATTGTAAACGTGTGTGTTTGAGGTTTGCCGTCGTACCCTGAGGCTCCAGCTGTGGTGTATCTGCGGCAGTGCTGGACCGGATGGGCCGACGCTTTACCACACACACACTGCTGCAGAGACACAAACAAATCATCATCTCACACGCACTACATCACAAACTACAATATTACATATTTCAGCGATAGCTTCCTTTTACACTGAGCACAACCATGTTTTACATCAATTCATAACAAATAGCCTCTCATTTCAGATTAAAATGATGTTCAGGTTCTTTTTGTTTAAATAGTTACATATATATATATGGGTCAAAGACATTTAGATGTCAATAGAAATGTACAAAAGTGATGTTATATAAATTGAGAACACATTAAATGCAAGTAAAACGTCTACTTTTAAAGGTTTCAAATAAGTTTTGGTAGAATAAAATGTGTTTGTCATTTATATTTATGTACAAATTGAAACAACATACTCATTCTGGATTGTGCATATTAAAATATGTAAATGAATAAGTGAGCATACTAAATTTTATTGGATTTTAAACAAGGGAAATATTCTTGCTGACAAATAGGCAAAGTTTAAAAATGTAAAATTACAAATAATTAGTCTTTAATATGGCATAAATAGATTTTTTGTTGTAAATATCCCTGACAAGATTGCAAAGCTGTATTACACTTTTTGTTTTCATGCTTGAAAACCCTTTTTTATCTCTGACCCATATACATACATAAATATATATACACATATAGACATATATATATATATATATATATATACACATATAAATATACACATATATATATATATATATATATACACACACACACACATATATAGACATATATATATTTATATACATATAGACATATATATATATTTATATACATATAGACATTATATGTATATATATATATACACATACATATAGACATTATATATATACATATAGAGATTATATATATATATATATATATATATATATATATATACACATATAGACATTATATATACACATATAGACATATATATTGGTTGACTCTCAAAACAAGAAATCATCATTGTAATCTACAACAATGAATGAATGAATGAAAAGTTGACACGAAACATTAGTTTCCATTTCTTCAATGTCTATAGTGAGACGATTGAAAGTTTATCAGCAGCCGTTTTCCATAGCATCGATTATTAATTAGGCTCATTTACATAAAAGCGTCATAATGAACAGGACGGCGGCGTTTGTGTGGGAAACTTTCTGAAGTTTCGTGACAAGGTCACGTCCTTCTTTTGGACGAAACCAGTTCAAGGTCTGTACCGTGTATAAATCTACGATTAAAACGTTCCACGTGAACGGGACGCTAGTAAAATCCTCTTAAATGTAAATAAAGGTGAATGAATGTAAAACTAAAGATTTTCACACAGCTGTTAGCTTGGTTATTCGTCTGACAGAAAATATGAATCATACAAAGCCCGCCCTTTTTTACGCCAGTGTACACGCTTGTTTTTTATTGGTGGAGTGTGGCGTCACTCACTCAATTGTAAGTTTTCATTGGTTCGGAGGATCTGCCTATCATATTGTATGACGCCTACTTCGACCTCACGTTACGCCGTTGACGTACAACAGCATTCTAAACCGGTGCGCCAGCTAAACTGCAAATAACAAACCTCAACTAACACAATAATCGGCTCATTTAGAAGTTTAGATTCATATAATCGCCGGTTAATTAAATAAAAACTCTAGGGGTTGATATTATCCGCAATTTAAGGACACGCAAAGAGACGTCGGGCCTCGCTGTGGGTCACTGAATGACCGCTCGCGCTGAACAAACTCACCCGCGCTGCCGCACGCGCCCCTTTCCAACACACGCGCAGCATATCTGAGGCTTGGACAGAAGAGCAGAAATATGCCACCGGTTTCAGCAAAACATTATAAATGTGATCAACCTCGACAGCAACTTCGCCCCAGCACACTGTAGATTAGCTCCAGCACTGCTGCGCGTAGTGACAGAGCAACGCATGCGCAGTAGGCACACCCAACTCGAACATACGTCACGAGTTCATAGAAAAGAAATGTTCAAATTCAAAATGATTTAATTAATTGATTTGCTTCTCTCGCTCATTTTTCCATTAAATACACGATCATAGAAAGCATGTAGCTTCGTTGAGACAGCTGAAAAAATACTAATAATTCATAATAGTGTTATTGATCCATACTAAATTGTAGTATACTGTGTATATATTTTAGTATTTACAACAATTTGTTCATAAATGTTACAGAATACTGTGGTATTAACTATAGTGAACTGATAAACTGTCATAAATACTGTAGTATACTTTAGTTTTTAGTAGTGTACTGTAGTATAATTTACTCAATAGTCGCTAGTTTTCTTGAGTCTGCGGCAACCCATAGAACCGTAAAAAGTTATGAAATTTGGCACATTGATAGAGGAGAGACTGAAATATTACCATAGCAAATTCGGAGTCTCTTCCTCAAACCCTCTAGCGCCACCAACAGTTCAAAGATTCACTCATGTTTATGCTCGTAACTTTTGACGCACAAGTCCTAGAAAACAAAATTCTTTTTTCCTCTGTTTCATTGGATCACACTGATTTGCATACACCCTATGACGTCATTTCCATCATGAAAATTTTTCCGCCATTTTGAATTTTCCGATGTTCTCGTATAGCGCGTCAACGAATTTGACAGCGAGCACATAAAAATGGATTTGACGCTGTATGTTCGCTATGGTTTGGTGTATTGACACTAAACTTGGTATATGTCATTATATTCATGACTTGTGGGTACATGCACAGTATCGTCACAGCGCCACCTACTGGTGCAGAAATGGCTAATTTTGCTTATAACTTTTAAATGCCTTGTTCTAATCGAGGATGGTCTCCTTAGATTCCTTGTGTCATGCCGAGTTGAACGATATCCAATTTTCTTTTGGTCGGCCATTTTGAATTTTGTCTACTAGTGGTCAAGATATATAATGAAATTTATGAAAATGCTTATAACATATGAAATGCTTATAGCCTACGATACTAAATTTGCCATATTCCACCATACTTACTGTCCGCCATATTGAATATTGTTCTTTTTCGAACTCCTCCAACAAAATTTGTCCGATTTGTTCAAAATTTGGTATGTAGCATCTATAGACACCCATGACAAAATTTTACTAAAAGATTTTGACACAACCGTTGTTTTACACGGCATCAACAAATTTGATTGCGAGCGCGCCAAAATGGATACGCGACTGTATCTTTGCAAAAGTTTTGTGTATTGACACGAAACTTGGTGCATGTCATCACAGGCATGACTTGAGGGCGTGTGCAGAGTTTCGTCACAGCGCCACCTACGGCTCAGAAGTTATAAACCATGTTATTATGATATAAGTGCTTTAACTGATGTAGTATCCTAACCTCACGATCACAGATGTCTACAAATATTTCCGTTATTTGGCTTGAGCCCGTAATTGCTGCTTGCAGCTATATTTATGTATTTGCATTGTTTTTTGCACAATAAATTCTCTGTAAATTGAAAAAAAAAATACATTATGAAAATTAATAGCACCTCAATAAACCTTAACAAACATCATTAATAACTGTAAAAATGTAGTATTTTCTATATTTTAGAAGTTTCCTGCATGTGAAAACTACAGGTTAAGCCATATTTACTATATTAGAGTTTAATATACGTCCCATATAGATCAATGGAAAAGATCAGGTACTAAAAAGGCAATGAAAGGACAAAACTGAGTGGATCCACAATGTAACACCGCTGAGAAAGTTGGACTTTATTGAATTGAACGTCATTACAGGTATAAGTTCCCAAATCACTTTTAGAAGTCAGAGGGGTAAAGTCTGTATTAGTGTTAATGGCGAAATGCTGTTCAAAAATAATAAAAACTAACATGCTCCAACAAGACAATGACATAAATTGCAGATGGAGCCATAAAGATTTGCATGTCAATGCCGAAGCCATTTTCTCCACAGGGCATTTTATTTAAGTTATGTAAAGCTATAACTTCTTTCCCAAAAATTAATACAATATGCACATGCCCAGAGTGTTAATCCTTTATATAAAGATTCCCCAATGACTCAGTCTTAGATTATTCACATTTGGAGACGCACTGAACACAAGATGAGATTCTCAGGTACAGGAACGTATGGATTTTTCTTCTTGTCTCGCTGGGATTTATGATGAGTGCTACAACAGAAACGTTACCATTCATTACTTTATCATTTGCTTAAAATCTATTCTTTTTTGTTTTTTAAATCTAAGTACAAGGCATTTGATCCAAATCAAGTTTTTTCCCTTTAAAAAAAAAATAATAATATTCAAAAAATATTGGGAAGAATGCATTTTAATTAAACACTGTGCAAGTTAAAAACACCACCAGAAACCCCAGGAGCCAATGTTATGAATCTAAAGACTAAAGATGAACACATCAAGTTTCTTGTTTTAAATAAGTGCCGGAAGCGAGACGTAAACGAATCACACGAGGGCTATTCCGGTTCCGGCGGTTGAGTCGCACGTGGTCTCGCGGGTCTTTTTTTGTACGACGGCCATCGGCACACGGGGCAACAGTGCCGCCCACCGGCCAGCCAGACCACGATGCACTGCTGGTGGAACACATGGCCACACGGTAGACCCATGACGAGGCAATCCGACTCAAAGTTCTCCAGACACACGACGCACTCGGTGCAGTGGAGCATCCCACAAGGCCACTGAGACCAATCAGTGTCCGGTTCCTCTCCGCCCGACCACGACTCTTCTGACTGCGCTGCAGCCGGACACCCGTCATCAAGAACCTCTTCCCGCTCCCCGCCGGAGTCGCCGTTCGGGTCGCTCGTGGCCGTTCCCTCGGGTTGCGCGAGTCTGAACTTCCAGGTGGGCAGGTTCTTGATGTAGTCTGTCGGAACGAGCGGGTGAAGCCAGAGATCTGGGAATGCCAACCTTTCCAAAAGGAAGTTAGGATCGTCATCCCAGTCTGACTCAAAGTTCTGGAACGAGGCAATGGGATGCACTAAGTAGCTGGTGTACCAATCCCAGAGACTCGACAACCACTCCAGGTTGTTGGCGTTTTGGTCTTCGTTGCTGCATCTTCGTTTCTTCTCAAAGTAGTCGATGAGAAGGCCGTGGGCTAGATAAGTGCTGAGGAAGAGAGCTGGATGAGAAGAGTAGAAGGTCCAGTCGGCCCGGACCCACGAGGCAATGGTAGTGGTGTCTGCGTAACGCAGCAGTTTCAAGCTGTACTCGTAAAAGTTATCCAAGTACGGAAGCTGCAGAAAACCAAGGATGGGCAGCCAGGAAATGATGAGCAGGGAATTATAAGTTCCTAGAGTGCTGATTAAAACCACGAAGCGCTTTATGGTGGCTCCCTGCGTGATGAAAAGGTCCATCCAAGCCATGAGATTGACCATGACTAAGCTCAAAATGAACAGGTCGTTGACTTCCGGTTGTACTGAGCGAAGGAACGCGTCCATGGCGTGCAGGGAGATGAATTCCCCAGTGCTGTTGCCGTATCGGTAGATGCCCTCGGGTGTTTTGAGGATGTAGGAGGGCGTTTGCTGCACGCCGATCTCCTCCAGACAGGTGGCGTTGTCCCAGTTGCGCACGTCGACGAAGATGAAATCGATGCGTCCTGTGAATTTGATGCTGAGCGCGGAGAAGAACGCCGGGGGCTGAAGGAGTCTGGCGAACAGGAACATCTTTACCGGCTGCTTGTCCATCTGATACCAGTCGTCCATTAACTGCTCGGAGAAGCGGATGGTTTTGATGCGAGAGGCGACGTGCGCCGTCATCCACTTGAAGATGTGCTCCGTTTCGATGCGTCTGCCGTTGTATTCCTTCAACATGACCTTCCCTTTGGAGGCGTAGGTCTGCGGGACGGACATGATGAGGGTGGACTTCATCCAGCCCCGCTTGTGGCAGTACCTGAGAAAGGGGAATAGTTAAAACATTAAAATGCTTTTTTTTACCTTTCAGACAATGACCCCTCTTCTATGATGATGATGATGTTTTGAATTTAAATAATTTATATATTTCTTGTGTGGCTTAAAGTAAAAATACATATAAGTCCTGAAATGGGAATGAAGGGAGAAAGTCCGATTTAAACTAGTGTTAAAGGGTTCGTTCACCACAAGTGTAAATTCAGTCATTAATTCCTCTCCCTTGTGTCGTTCTAAGACCTTCGTTCATCTTCAGAACACAAATGAAGATATTTTTGATGAAATCTGATGGTTCAGTGAGTCTCTATTGACACTTTCACTGTCCAGAAAGATACTAAAACATATTTAAAACAGGTCATGTGACTACAGTGGTTCAACCTTAATGTTATAAAGTGATGAGAAAAACTAAATAACGACTTTATTCAACAATATCTAGTGATGGATGATTTCAAAACACTGATTCATGAAGCTTTACGAATCTTTTGAATCGAATCAGTGATTCGGATCACGTATCAAACTGCCAAAGTGTTGAAATTGCGAAACACTTATGACATAACGAAGCCTCGTTTACTGAAATCACGTGACTTTGGCAGTTTGATACGTGATCCGAATCACTGATTCGACTCAAAAGAGTCGTAAAGCTTCATGAATCAGTGTTTTGAAATCGTCCATCACTAGATATTGTTGAATAAAGTCGTTATTTTGTTTTTCTCGTCGCTTTATAACATTAAAGTTGAACCACTGTAGTCACATGACCTGTTTTAAATATGTTTTAGTATCTTTCTGGACAGTGAAAGTGTCAATAGAGACTCACTGAACCATCAGATTTCATCAAAAATATCTTCATTTGTGTTTCTGAAGATGAACGAAGGTGTAGAACGACACGAGGAAGAGGAATTAATGACTGAAATCTCATTTTTGGGTGAACTAACCCTTAAATACGTTAAAAAAAAGCTGTAGTTCATCCAAATTTCTAAGAACTTTGCACTGTTCACCATCCGGAACATCTGTGGAGAATACTGTATATTCCCACATTGTTTTAACACCTTTTGTAATGTATAATGAGGATTGGGTGGGATGTTAGCCTACACTGCGCTTCAAACATGCCATGATCCTCTCACAGCAATGTGAAGAACAGCCTTCTTTCAGTTTCTAGAGGAATACAGCGAACAATGTTGAGTCATTTCTTACCTCGAGTCACTGGAGCAGTTGAAAGTGCCCGTTCGAATGCCAAACTGGGAAACTTTCTGCACCATTTTGCCCCAGTTGGCAGTGCTTAACAGAGGATTTCTGTCCTGGGCTATTACCTAAGAAACGGAAAATGATCTTTTATATAGGCTATATACATTCAATTTCCATTTTATAGTTATATAACCTAAAATACACGTCTCCAAAAGTAGCATTAATGTCTGTTTTGAGTACAATGAAACATTCAGGACTCATTTTGCAGCAGAAACTGATTGTAAATCTTGTTGGTTTTGACTCTCACACATGTTTATGAGAACAGGATCGAGGCGTTATATTTCAGTGAAATGAGTCGTTGAGTAGGCAGTGGTTTCAGTTTCAGGAAAATTTCCTAATGATGTAAACATGGTGTTTCTGTCAGACTTCCTCCGGATAGGATGATCAAAACAGATGGAGCTTCACGTCAGATTTACTCTGAACGTTAGGCAGTTTTGATTTAAATGCGGTTAATATTTTTGATGATGGTGTTATTAATGCGCGCCAGCAATGCTTGACCTGGAGATTCTGCACGCTTTCAGAAGATGTGTAATAGCGCCCCCTACTGCGTACGTGTCAAAACACGGACTGCCGGAAATTTTCGGCAATGGCGGGAAAGCGCTGTGTCATAAATTATGGAAAAGTCCATCAACAGCTGTGTTTCCGTCCAACTATTTTGGCATATCGCGTAAAAAGCTGCTGGATGGAGACGCCTAAAGATGCGCATAAAAAACTAACGCGTTCATCTGAGTTGGATATTTTTTTTATCTGATAAGAAAACAAGGATGAAAATTCTTCGATGAGCATCAAAAAAAATAATGTGACGGCATAACTGACCCGATCTTTTTGTGCACGGCATGTGAAATGTTTTGGTCGTTCTACTTTCCCAAACTTTCCGCCTCCGAAAGCAAGATAACACGTTTATTGTGTTTCGCCTGAGCGTTATGCGACAGAAGTAATTTATTATTATATACGAACTTTCCCACTTTTCTTTGTGATATTTAGCACCACTTTATCAGGAAGTGATGATTTTGTTGCCTTATTCGCAAATATTCAATTTTGCGCACAGGTTAAATTTGCATCTTTGGATGGAAACACAACTAGTGTCAGGGAAAGAGTTAAAAAATAAAATGCGATATTGTAATTCATTACTTTTAAAAGTATATTTCCCCAAAACTAAAAGCATTAGTTCACTTCAGGATTACAATTTCCTGATAATTTACTCATGTCACGTCATCCAAGAGCGTCTTTCTTTCTTCAGTCGAAAAGAAATGAAGGAAATCATTCCAGGATTTTTCTCCATATAGTGGACTTCAATGGGGTTCAACGGGTCCAAATGTCAGTTTCAGTGCAGCTTCAAAGACTCTACATGATCCAGACGAGGAATAAGAGTCTGATCTAGAGAAACCATCACACATTTTATAACAAAATATATAGTTTTTAAGCACAAAAGCTCGTCTTGCACTGCTCTGATGCTCCACACATCACGTCATCACGCTGGAAAGGTCACGTGACGTAGGAGGAAGTACCGATCCAGTGTTTAGTGAAAAGTCCTTTACAAAAAAAAAAGGTATGTCGGAAGATTTTGAAGTTGGAGAAAATTAGATGAAATTTTCGCCCTACCGCGGTACTTCCTCCTACGTCACATGACCTTTCCAGCGTGATGACGTGATGTGTGGAGCATCAGAGCAGTGCAAGACGAGCTTTTCTGGTTAAAAACTATATTTTTGTATAAAATGTGTGATGGTTTCTCTAGATCAGACTCTTATTCCTCGTCTGGATCATGTAGATCCTTTGAAGCTGCACTGAAACTGACATTTGGACCCGTTGAACCCCATTGAAGTCCACTATATGGAGAAAAATCCTGGAATGTTTTCCTCAAAAACCCAAACATCTCGGCTGATTCAATTATCCGGAAATTTTAACCCTGAAGTGAACTAATCCTGATTATAAATGTAAGTTTGAACAGTAACAGTACTCACCTGAACTAGCCAGATACCATCTTTCGTGTCTTCCACCAACTCATAAAAGTGCATTTCTCCATTGAAGGTGGTGCTGGAGTCGGAGCCGGTCTGCTGCTCCTCGTTCTTGAGAGCGGAGTACAGCTCGCCCTGCATCAGCTCGCCTTCAAACACAAACATGATGGAAATGAGTGACACATCAGAGTCAGTGCGTGTCAATGAAGGACAACAGGTTGGAGATCATTACCCGAGTTCTCCACCAGTTCCCTCACGTCCCTCTTCTCGGCCAGGCCGGAGTATCCCAGTCCACGGCACTCCAGGATGGTTTTGAGTTTCTTGAAACTCAGTGTCACCGGATCCACCAGCTGGGTCGCGAAAATGCCCGTCTCATACCAGACGATGGCTTCAAAGAACCGAGCCAGGATGAACAACATGAAGAAATACAGCAGCAAAAAGAAGAGTTTCCACCACATTTTCTCGCGGGCGGGATCAGCACGGTATTATGAGGCACTGACGTTTCTTTATAACTCCAGCAAGCTACTTGTGAAGCAGCTAACAACCGTTTCCATCGTATTATATAATTATGTGGAGGCAAAACAGCAGCGCGAGAACACCTTCAGCAGGCCTGCGCGCGACCGACCGCCTGACTGAAACAACCGCTGTCTTCATCTATAAACATCTACTGTCGCGACGGCATTTACTCCACAAACTACGACGCCGATGTTTCGATCGAGATTCTGGAGAATGATGATGTTTCTGTGAGAGTTGTGTGGAGGATCTCGCTGATGATCAGCTGGTGCGCACAACAAACTGACGTCACACTCACACTTCCGGTGCAGAAGCGAGTGTAAAATGGTGTGGATTTTCATCCGTGTATTAAAAAAAAAATGAGCTGGTCTTCTGTAAATTAGTACTTATTTTTTATTTAATTCATATATTTTAGTACCGCATTTTTATTTTTGGATATAGCTATTGTTTTTATTTGTATATATTTTACTTTAAATCATTATTTAAGTAGCGTCAATATAAAAAGTGTAACAAAATAAAACTTTTTTTGTCCCAATTGTTCTATTATTATTATTATTATTATTAATAAATTAACCACTTCTGCTGTTTACATCTGTACAATGGGTCGATTTGTTATAATTTATTTTGTTTAATCTTAAAAATGTCAGTGAATATGTATTGTGAACAGAATAATTTGTTTTAATTCCATTCATTTTTAAATATTATTTCTTGTTCAAATATAATTGTTTAAAAACATTGCAGTTATTTGTGAGGATTCGAAACAGTGTCCAAATATAAGTCCGCATTTTGTCATTAAATGTGATTAAATTATAAATATAATTATTTAAAAATATGTTTGCATTTTATATGTTTCTATGAGGATTTTGAACATCGAAATCCGCATTTTCTCCATTAAATGTGATTAAATTATAAATATAATTATTTAAAAATATGTTTGCATTTTATATGTTTCTATGAGGATTTTGAACATCGAAATCCGCAAATTCTCCATTAAATGTGATTAAATTATAAATATAATTATTTAAAAATATGTTTGCATTTTATATGTTTCTATGAGGATTTTGAACATCGAAATCCGCAAATTCTCCATTAAATGTGATTAAATTATAAATATAATTATTTAAAAATATGTTTGCATTTTATATGTTTTTATGAGGATTTTGAACATCGAAATCCGCATTTTCTCCATTAAATGTGATTAAATTATAAATATAATTATTTAAAAATATGTTTGCATTTTATATGTTTCTATGAGGATTTTGAACATCGAAATCCGCATTTTCTCCATTAAATGTGATTAAATTATAAATATAATTATTTAAAAATATGTTTGCATTTTATATGTTTTTATGAGGATTTTGAACATCGAAATCCGCATTTTCTCCATTAAATGTGATTAAATTATAAATATAATTATTTAAAAATATGTTTGCATTTTATATGTTTTTATGAGGATTTTGAACATCGAAATCCGCATTTTCTCCATTAAATGTGATTAAATTATAAATATAATTATTTAAAAATATGTTTGCATTTTATATGTTTCTATGAGGATTTTGAACATCGAAATCCGCATTTTCTCCATTAAATGTGATTAAATTATAAATATATATTTTTAAAAAAAAAACATGTTTGCATTTTATGAGGATCTTGAACGTCGAAACGCAGTGTCAAAAATAAAAGTTCGCATTTTGCCATTAAATTGTAAATATAATTGTTTTAAAACATGTTTGCAGTTATTTACCATTTTATGTCTGTTTTTGTTTGCTTCATGAGAATCGAAAGACACAGTGTCAAAATAAAAGTCTGAATTTTTTGTCCCGTGATCAGTCCGTCTCAATAGTTTGATTTCACTTTACGTGTTCGGGGACGATCATATTTGCCCCACATCTCTAGAGTAAGTTGTCCTCGATAGTCTCCTCGATAGTAAAGCCCGAGCACAAGTGTAACGTGAGTTGTTTTTGTGTCAGATGAGGGAGCGGTCGCGTGAGTGTCGAAGAGGGCGTGACGCATCTGACGCAAATGACGTGGCGCGCTGTAACAGCCGAACTCTCGTCTTCACTTCAATAGATCCGAGTCGCTCTTGGCGCTTCCAAAATAACATTGTTTGTGAGAAATGGAGGTAAACACCTGCAACATCCAAGTGCTCCTGCAGGCAGCTGAGTATCTGGAGCGGAGGGAAAGAGGTATTAGACGCGTTATTTCCTTCTCATATTGTTTGCATTGAAACCGAAGCCGTTTCGGACATTCTGCTGTTTTGCGTGTGTTTTGTACACATTTACTCATATTTACTCTAATTGTAATTTCGTGCAGGTGCTGGGTGTGTTTTCTTCGCCGCAGAGGTGATTTGTGTATTTCTAGAGTGGCCAAAACAGCGTTTATTGTTGATATTATTGTGTTTGGCTCTGTGACCTACATTTCAGTTCTGTATTGTACACAAAGGCGCGAAATCGTCATAGATTTGAAAATGTAGCAGCGCTGCCGTTATTCTAAAGCGCGTTATAGAGCATCAACAAACACGTCATGATAGAACCGTTACGATAAACCGATATAATGTGGAACGCGCTGATTTCAAAATCATGTCCAGTAGTTCGATGGCGCCAAAACCAAGAAAGCGCTGAGAGGCTGACACTTCATCTTGTGTCTGATGTAGAAAGACGGCGTTTTTAGATTTGTAATCGGTCAAATCTGCGATGTTTGTGAAATAAAATACATGTTTAAAATAAGTTAAGTAAAAGGGTTATTGATCACTCATGTTGTTATATTTTCAGAGGCTGAACACGGTTATGCCTCAGTGCTTCCATTCTACAGTAAAGGAGTTTCAGATAAGAGAAAAAAGCAGAAATCGAAGAGTCCGTCACCCGGGAACAGCAGGTGAGTGTCAGGTGCACAGCGGAAGTGCTGTCCACTCTTTTGTTATTGTACAAATATATCGACTAACGAGGTTATTGCTATTCGTAAAATATTTAATTCTGTTGTTAAGTTTGTTTAAAAATCTTCGCAGTTGTATTTATTATGCTTTTAGCCTCCTTGTTAGAGCGTCCGACTCCCACGCCGGAGACCCGGGTTTGAGTCCCGCACAGAGCGGGGCGAGCAGGACTTGGGTAGAGGGGCTACATTTACCATTACATTTTATGTCTGTTTTTGAGCTTCGAAACACCGTGTCAAAATAAAAGTCAGCATTTTGTTACGTGATCAGTCCGTTTCAATGGTTTGATTTCGTTTTACGGGTTTGGGGACAATAATATTTGCCCCTCGTCTCTAGCGTGAGTACAAAATATGAAGATTCTTGATATGCAGAAAATATTTAATTATATTGTACACCGATTCTCCACTTTATGCAAATCAATGAACGATAGTTCGCCCAAAATGAAGCGCTGTGCACTTAGTCTAGTATGCTGTCTAGTATGCGAGGTTCATTAGAGTCTGATTTGTAATTAAAGTGTATGAAGTGTCCAAGATTCCGCACTTCGTTTTTCAGTTAATTGACCCTTCGCAAAGCCCCGCCTCCTTTAGTTACTGTTGCTATGTCCGCTCTCACGCCACACATCATGTTCTCACGAAGTGAAAAATACATCAAGGACACTGACAACGTATGAAACGGTTTTGCATTTAAAATATCATAATTTGTTAAAGAAGTTGAATCAATAAATAGTGTGTGTTTAATGTGTGGTGACAGATCGCTGTAGCTCCTCGTGAAGCGATCATCTCTTCATACTAGTTCATTTATAGCATCAAATAAACATGAATGAACATCAGAAGGAATGTTGTTTCAAGACGTGATTCAAGTTCACCAACGTTAATCTACTAACAAAATGGCGGATTGGGGGTTATGATTGGACAGATCGCCTGTCAATCAAACTGCTGGCGAAGGGTCAATTAAGTGAAATTCTTTATTTTTTGAAATTTTCAGTGTGAACACTATTTTCACTACAAAACAAAGAATAGTGCACAAGTCGGCAAATTGAGACGCACCTTCTGTCGTGATTTATTCCCTCTCACATTGTCCCAAATTTTCATTTTTGGGACAAAGTCTACAAAATACTTATCCACACAGATCATAGGAAAATAAATGAGTGATATTCTTAATATGAATAACTATTATGGCAAAATAAAGCTATTTCTTTCTGTTTCAGGTCTGTTCACAATGAGTTGGAGAAACACAGGTAGGTTTTATTCTCATTCTGTTTAATTAAGCAAAATCACTTGCCGTTGTTTTAATATCAGCACAGCTGTAATATATATATATATATATTATATAATAATCATAATATATTATGATATTGCTTTGATTAAACGGTTAATATTGACTAACAGATTTTACCCAGTTTGCTGTTTACTTTCATTTTCTCCACTAATTAAAAAGCGTAAAGCTTTAAAAAGCTCTGCTCACTTACTCTGGACACTTACTTGTGGAGCAAAATGAGTCGCAGGGAGTTAATATTCACACATTCAAGCCTTCAAAATGGTGTACGATTCGTCGGAATCTGACAAAAAACAATGTCTTTAGTACGCATCCCCACTCGTTTTGCCAGCACAGGTCACCATTAGAGTGTGTGTGTGTGTGTGCAGGAGAGCTCAGCTCAGACACTGTTTGGATCAGCTGAAGCAGCAGGTTCCTCTGTCCTCTGATTCGGCGAGGAACACGACCCTCAACCTGCTCAGACAAGCACAGCTGCACATCAAGGTGAGCCGGCGTGTTCATGAAGAACTGATCAACCTGTATTGATGGTTCACAACCAGCACCAATTATTTGTATGTCAGAGAACCGATATTTATCTAAAGTTTTACTTCTGTTTTTCATCTTCATGTCAAAATAATAAAATCGGCATGTTTTAATACATGTGACCCTGGACCAGGAAACCACCAGTTTTATGAAATTGAGACGTATGAGCTTTGACTAAAGAAGTTGATGTTTGATTTATGATAGGACAATATTTATACAATTATTTTAAAATGCAAAGAAAATCACAAAATGAAGCAATGCAAAAATAAAATTATATTTACGGTAGGAAATCTTCACGGAACATGATTTTTACTTAATATCCTAATGATTTTTGGCATAAATTGATCATTTTGACCCATTATACAGTGTATTGTTGGCTGTTGCTGCAAATGTACCCGTGACTCATGACTGGTTTGTGGTTCAGGGTCACATGTATTCAGCTGTAATATGCAAAATGAATTTGCAGTGTAATCATTTCAAATGGAGAACATGAACAAATGACGTCATCTTTATTGGGCAAAAGAGCAAAGACAACTTGATCACAATGTGTCAGGGAAGTGTCAAACTAAAACGGTTAGAGTCCATTTTGAATGACATGTTATCAGAAAGATTAATGTTATTGTTGCTGTCTAGAATAGATAATGAAACACCTGCTGGCAGCAAATAATGTCTTATTTTGCCCGAGGCTTTTACGCAAAAGTTCTACTCTGGAATCGCAGGTCATGTCCACACTAATATGGCAAGCCATTGTTACTTTTATTCATTCTCCAGAAACGAATTCATCAACAATTACATTCTTGATATCAGGAATTACATTACAATTAACCCTTGTGCATTGTTCAAATTCACGACCCTTTCGTTATGTTTTAACTGCTTTAAAAATGTATCAGATAAATATTTTTTTCACATTTTTTTGCTTAAATCTATTAATCAACCTCAGTCCTGATCAAAACTATCAAATTAAAAAAAAAAAAATCAGGATTTTAACTCTTTAAAACGTTAAAATCTGATGCTGCACAAAAACTAACAACGCATCAAAGCCAATGTTGTTTCTAATCTTTGACACGTTTTTTCCCAAATCAGTGACATCATTTATGAATTTGGCAGTTAAAATCATGATTTTTTTTTTTTTTTTTTTTTAAATTTAGTAGTTTTGATCAGGACTGAGGTTGATTAATAGATTTAAGCAAAAACATTTGAAAAAAAATATTTATCTGATACATTTTTAAAGCAGTTAAAATCATAACGAAAGGGTAGTGAATTTGCCCACAGAGTACTGTTGAGTTTTTGAACATTTTCAAAGCATTTTCCCAAAATATGTGTCAAAATAAGATTTGTCACCAAAAATCATTCCATTTGCTGAAACACGGAGAAAGTTATGGCCAAATTAAGACTCAACAATTCCCCATAGTGGATGAAAACATCCCGAACAGCACAGAAGGGTTACATTTTCTCTAGTTAAAATGCTAATTTTTGACATCAAGAATTACAGTTCCACTAGTAAAAACTATAAGTCTTGATCTCTGTAATTGTATTTTCACTAGTTGATTTCTTACTAGTTGAATTTCCGATTTCACATATCAGAAATACAATTCTTACTAGTGCGAATGCACATTTCTGATCTCAACAATTAGATGAATTGCTACTGATAACAATGTTCGTTTTTGATATGAATAATTTAATTGTCACTAGTGACAGTGTCTGATATCGTGAATGTGATTGTTACTAGTAAGAAAGACATTTTAGAAATCTGAAATTATATTGACTACAGAAATACATTTTCAGATTTCAAAAATTTTCATTTTTACTTGCAATTCAATTATTGATGTAAAAAAATACACTAAGTGACACCTGATATCATGAATTTGCATTTTTACTAGTAACAATGTAATTATTGATATCAAAAATGATGATTTTTACTAGTAAGAATTGAAAATGGAAATTCAATTCGTAAGAATTAAATTTTTGATATCAGCAATTGAATCTGAATGGTGACATTTCACGAGTGAAAAAACAATTAATCAAGAATTAACGTTGTTACTAGTGGAAATGTTACTCCTGATCTCAAGAATTGAACTGTTGATGTGAAGAGAATGAATGAATGAATGTTAAAACGGCTTGCCATACACTAATATGTTTTCAGTTGAAAACGTCTTTTTGAGACGGCGTTTTTTCTTTTTGAAAACACTCTCCAAAGTGGATCAATTTGAAAACCTTGTAGTGTGGATGTTGAAAATGGAGGTATTTGAAAACAAAGACGCATGTTTAGTCATGTGACTCATCTTGTATCCATAGATATCTGTAGTTATACCGTCATTTCTGTGCCTGCTATTTACTGTAAGTGTTACTTCCTCCTTTATAGAATCATCGTGTTGCATTCCCGCACAGATGAATTTACCCACATTTGCTGTCCTGCGCTGCAAAACATTTACGTTTTAAACCACGTGACGCAACAGCGACTGATCACAGGCTAATAAAGTGATCGTGCCAGAAGAATAGCGTGAGAACGTCTCGTGAGCTTTTAGTAGGTTTCACTCGCGTGCAGTGAAGGGATTCGAGACGGTTCAGTGTGGATGAAAAATAATAAAAATAAAACTCAAATGTCTTTGGATAAATGTAGAGATCACATTCATTTCCACTTGAATGATCATTAATAGTGAAATGAATAATAATGTTAATAATAACATTTGGTGTCGTTTTAAACGTGAGCATCAGCGAATGAAGATGGTCAACAGACGGAGTTAAACTAACAGTGTTTATTTAGTTCAAGTGCACTTTGACAGAGGATAAGAACAGTAAATCGTTCAGAAATAAATGACTATGCAACTCGATGCGCGCCGGTTTCCAACATTCTTCAAAATATCTTGCTTTATGTTCAACAGAAGAAGGAACTTCAAGCAGGTTTAGAACAACTTGAGTGTGAGTAAATGATATTTTTGGGTGAACTATCCCTTTAAAACGGATTTATGTCCGACATGCACTCGACGCTCTTTTATTTCATTCATGTAGAGTTAAGTTTCATCTTTGGGACCTTGATGGATTTGAGCGTGTCTTGTGTGGAAATCCTGAAGGATCCGATGTTATATAAAATAACAATAACTTACACAAATATTGTAGTTCTAACATTTACTATAGATGGTTTTGAGTCGGGCAGAAACTAAGCAGCTGTCCTGATGTGATGCATGGGGTTTATGGGGTGACGGAGGTTTGATGGGGCGCAGAAGGTTTAACCGTGTGTCTCTGCGGCGGCAGAAGCTGCAGGAACAGGACGAGCGCGCGGAGCTGCTGAAGGATCGTCTGCGCTGGGAGCAGGAGCAGCTGCGCACACGGCTGGAGAAACTGCAGGGCGGTTCGGAGAGGATGCGCAACGACAGCCTCGGCTCAGCCGTGTCCTCTGAG
Organism: Zacco platypus; assembly: GCA_038088235.1. Classification (NCBI taxonomy): domain Eukaryota; kingdom Metazoa; phylum Chordata; class Actinopteri; order Cypriniformes; family Xenocyprididae; genus Zacco; species Zacco platypus. The sequence goes on from CM076079.1 coordinate 811,613, forward strand.
AGATCCGACTCCGAGAGAGGTGAGGGATTAGTGTTTCTGTGAGCTTCATACGAGCCGTCAGGGTCGATTTAACATGGGAAAATAGCGTACGTGATCTTCCAGTGCATGCGGTTTAGTTCCAAAACATGATGCAGAGAAACGACTGTGTGATGACGCCTGATAAAATGCCATTAAAATTTAGATTTTGGTCTTATATTTATATCATTTGATAGTTTAGCAATATCACACAAGCGTTCGAGCGAGACTGCTGTTTTTTTCCTGAATATCGGCACAAATATGTGTGATATAAGTTCAATAAACAAGAAGTTAATCTTATGTTAGATTTTAGACTTTTGTTTCGCCAATGAAAATAGTTTCAAAGATATCGAGGAACACACTCTTAACGAATCGATCGAGTGAATGATTCAATGACTCCTGACAGTTACGGAAAGAATCGGCCGTTGAAATTAGGGATGCGCGATATATCGATCGATATGTTCATTTTTAATGTTATCGTTATCGGCCCGATAAGAAAATTTTGCCGATATTTTAAAGCAGATAAATAATGGATTATTTCCTTCAGCACTTCAGATGAGCGCTGGTCACTATAATAGTTTTGAATTGAAATATGATTGAAATCACTTCAAAAAGGGAAAGTAAGTTAGGTTCAACATGTGCAGTGCAAGTCTATATAATATTATTACATTATAATTGTGTGTTTGGGACATGGCTTTTAATGGTGAGATTTTTTTTAATGCAGCTCAGAGGAGTTACCAAAAACCACCAGTTGGTGGCGACAAGTCACTTAATGAGTGAGTCATTGAATCATTCATTCAACCGATTCATTTAAACTAGGGATGCACCAATATTAATTTTTTTTTTTATAATCAGGCTCTCAAAAATTATATAAAAATTTTGGATTTAGATTTATCGGCCAATATTTTGCTAATCTGCTTTCAAATATAAAGAATTATCAGTTATCATATCAGCCAAAAATGTTCATATTGGTGCATCCCTAGTTTAAATGAATCGGTTGAATGAATGATTCAATGACTCAGTCATTAAGTGTTAATTTTTGGTAACTCCTCTGATCTGCAGTAAACAGTCTGTAAATATACATAAATGCCACTTCAGCTTCTGAAAAATAAGGTTATGTCATACCGTAGCCTTGAACGTTTGTGTGTAATAAATTCTATGTTGAAGCAAAATATTTCCTTACAAAGCTACTTTTTGTAATGTCCATTTAATGCTTTTCTGATCTCCCACAAAAATGACTTTAAATCATGTTTTGGGGGTAATTGATGTTCGATAAACTTGTGATTTAATTAATCAGATTAGATTAAAAAATTGAATCGCTTCACAGCACCAAATTTTTTTTTATTATTAACTAACTTGTCTAAATGTGCTCAAATGTCAGTAAAACACCTTGAGAACGATGTCGATAACGTCAGAAAACCATAATCTCCAAAGTTGGATAGAAATATAACACTAGACAGCAGAATTTCACTAAATAGTTGCTCTATTTTGCATATTCATTGTGTTTTCGCTTAACCTGTACTTCAATATTTAATGTATATTTGAATAAATCTCACGTTTTTGTCAGCCACCATTTACATGCTAAAAAGGGGGAAGAAACTGTGAAAATGTGTTATTATTATAAAAAACTTCCTTTTATATGTAATAATTTCAATAATAATAGTTCATTTTAAGCATTAATATGACAGTGATGAACCAACTGTGGTTCCCTGTAGAATTTACAGCATTAGTTGAGAGATTTTCCTTCCCATGTATTGTAAATGATACGCCCAATTAATCCATATCGAATCGCAATTTAATCGTGAAATGTGTCGATGCCCAGAACAACCACTAGGGGGCGCAAACACGACATGTTGAAGCCCAAAACATGACCTCTGTAAGTTCTCATAAAGTAACTAACCTGATGATGTTCATCTGGTTGCAGAGGACGTTGAGATCGACGTGGAGAGTATGGTGTGGACTCTGGAGTCCGACGGCCTGGGCTCGTCTCATGCAGGCATGGACCACAGCTACTCGACCTCTGACCTCACCTGGTTATGACCGGACCGGACGAGGGACATGTTCGACGGGCTTCATCATCATCATCATCACAGAACAGCCTTATGTCTCTGACATTCTGAAACCATCAAACTTCATCTAAGCATGACTGGAATTGATTCGGTGTCGAGTGTTCTTCACACTCGCGGCGTTACGGTGCTCTAGTATGCGACACTCACAAGATCCGAGCGAGTTTGGTGATGCTTTATTTCCACAGAATGATTTTTTTTTTTACTTTTCTCCGGTCTAGTTATGCTCATCTTGTAGACGCTAGTTGTCTTCACGTTAGGGTCAGCCTGCAGTACATTCTTGGCTTGCACTTAAATCTTTAAACCTGGCTTATTTAATTCTGATACGTTGCACAAAGCGTACGCATGAGCACTTGCGATGTCTATTTACATGCGTGTTGTTCTTTTCAGGTTTGCTAACGTGTGAAATTGCAGATTATGTCGATGCGTTTTTATCAAACTTTTGATACTGGTGTATTTTTATCTGGGGAGGCGACTTTAAAGATTATGCTGCGTTCGGATCCTTTGCCATCTGGTTTTCTCACTGCTACAGTTGAGATTAAAAGGATCTGCACCATCTTGACGTTTCACTTTCGGTTCGTGTTTTTGGTTTTAGTCCTGTGCTTGAGTTCAGTCCGCTGAATTGAAGTTGGTGCTATTTAAACACAACGACAAGCTATTATGTTGAGCCCTGAAAAACTGAAAACTGAAGTTTAATTTTCATTTGTACAGCGGGTTTCAGCAGTTTAATCCCCCGAAATGTGTTCGTCAGCTCTTGTTTTTAGTACACACCTTTAAACTGCAATTCAGTATGTTGGTAGTATCGACAAAACACGGGCTGTATTTAATGCGAACTGTTCAGTATATGCTCATATCAGTCATTTATGCAAACTATTATGAACATGCCTTTGTTTTTAGATGTTTGTACAGTAATTGTGTTAATGTACACGGCGAGATGTACATTTTATATACAGTTCTGAACACCAAAAGCCTTATGAACTATTCGTGTGTCATTGGACCAGGAACATCTTTGTATTTATGTCTCTCCTTGTACTCATATGTAGCATTTTATTCTTTTTTACAGACATAAGCATTTTGTACAAATAAATATTTTATGTATTTAATATGATTTGTCACTCGCTGTGTTGTTTGTAAACTCGATTGAAGGCGACAGTAATGGATATATTAAGAATCAAGAACTTAAAATAGATCACAAAACAATAAAACGTGTCATTCGCTAGAGGTTCTGAGCCATTTAGGTCACTTGTCGCCACCTACTGGTGTGATGATGCATTGACGCAATCTTTATTCGAAGTTACTTCCAAAAGAGGATTTGCTCTATTTTGATACGTGTACATTAAAAAAACAGATTTAAAAAGTTAAATCCTGTTGTCCATTGAAAAGGTAATATGCCATAAAAACAAAGCATTCTGGGTAATAATATTTGTTGTTTTTGAGAAAGTAGCTTATAAGCCCCTTTTCTTAAAATGACAAATGTTACCCAGAGTACAATGTTTTTATAGTATATTCTGTATATTAACAATCACGGTTGGGGAGTAACGAAATACAAGTAACTCAGTTTCGTATTTAAAATACAAAATTTGAGTAACTGTATTTCATTTTAAATGGGTGGTAATCAGATTACAGTTACATCTGAAAAGTGTTTTAGATTACCAAAGTGATTACTTTGAGTTTTAATGTCATTTAAACAGCGATTGGTGATTCTCTGACTCTGACCGTCTGAAAAAGAGTTAAGATTCATGTTTTCCACTGTTTTCATGTTTTGTGAGTCATTTTATAATTCACTCGTCACTGCAACTTTTTAGTTTTTTCCCTCACAATTCTGACTTCTTTTTCTCAGAATTGCAAGATTTAAACTCAAAATTGCAAGTTATAAAGTCAGAATTGGGAGAAATAAACTTGCAATACTGACTTTTTTTCTTTCAATTGTGAATTTAGTTTGTGAGTTTATATCTCATAATTTTGACTTTTCTCAATATTGCGAGTTTATATCTCATAATTCTGACTTTTCTCAATATTGTGAGTTTATATCTCATAATTCTGACTTTTCTCAATATTGCGAGTTTATATCTCATAATTCTGACTTTTCTCAATATTGCGAGTTTATATCTCATAATTCTGACTTTTCTCAATATTGCGAGTTTATATCTCATAATTCTGACTTTTCTCAATATTGCGAGTTTATATCTCATAATTCTGACTTTTCTCAATATTGTCAGTTTATATCTCATAATTCTGACTTTTCTCAATATTGTCAGTTTATATCTCATAATTCTGACTTTTCTCAATATTGTGAGTTTATATCTCATAATTCTGACTTTTCTCAATATTGCGAGTTTATATCTCATAATTCTGACTTTTCTCAATATTGCGAGTTTATATCTCATAATTCTGACTTTTCTCAATATTGCGAGTTTATATCTCATAATTCTGACTTTTCTCAATATTGCGAGTTTATATCTCATAATTCTGACTTTTCTCAATATTGCGAGTTTATATCTCATAATTCTGACTTTTCTCAATATTGCGAGTTTATATCTCATAATTCTGACTTTTCTCAATATTGCGAGTTTATATCTCATAATTCTGACTTTTCTCAATATTGTGAGTTTATATCTCATAATTCTGACTTTTCTCAATATTGTGAGTTTATATCTCATAATTCTGACTTTTCTCAATATTGCGAGTTTATATCTCATAATTCTGACTTTTCTCAATATTGCGAGTTTATATCTCATAATTCTGACTTTTCTCAATATTGCGAGTTTATATCTCATAATTCTGACTTTTCTCAATATTGCGAGTTTATATCTCATAATTCTGACTTTTCTCAATATTGCGAGTATATCTCATAATTCTGACTTTTCTCAATATTGCGAGTATATCTCATAATTCTGACTTTTCTCAATATTGCGAGTTTATATCTCATAATTCTGACTTTTCTCAATATTGTCAGTTTATATCTCATAATTCTGACTTTTCTCAATATTGCGAGTTTATATCTCATAATTCTGACTTTTCTCAATATTGCGAGTTTATATCTCATAATTCTGACTTTTCTCAATATTGCGAGTTTATATCTCATAATTCTGACTTTTCTCAATATTGCGAGTTTATATCTCATAATTCTGACTTTTCTCAATATTGCGAGTTTATATCTCATAATTCTGACTTTTCTCAATATTGCGAGTTTATATCTCATAATTCTGACTTTTCTCAATATTGTGAGTTTATATCTCATAATTCTGACTTTATAACTCACAATTACAACTTTATATCACGCAATTCTGAGGGAAAAAGTCAGAATTGTGAGATAAAAACTCACAATGACCTTTTTTGTGTTTGTTCCACACTTATTAGTATTCCAAAGTATTCTAAAGTATTTAGATTAAGTTACTAAACTTGAGTAATGTAACAAAATACGTTAAAAATGACTTTTTAAAGCATGTATTTTGTAATCTGTAGTGAAATACATTTTAAAAATAACATACCCAGCCCTGGTTACAATGCATTCTGGGCAATATTTGTCGTTTTCGAGAAAGCAGCCAATAGGCCTATTTTCTTAAAACAAATATTACCCAGAATGCTTTTTTATGGTATATTACATTTTCAATGGAAAACTGTTTTTTGCTGTGTAAAATTAGTTTTAATAAAATATTATTTTTTTTTTGGAATATTGCAGTGTTTATTAATGATGATAAATTAAAAAGCTTCTAAGCTTTAAATAATGCCATTGATTTACATAAATAGTGATCACAGACCAAGGAAGTCAGATAGAAAATGTTTATTGGTGATAACTGTTGATTATTAGGAGCTAGAAAACATTACATAAGCGATCGCATTAAATGCATTTCTTGTTTCAAACACTCAACATCTGAGACAACTTTAACACTTGTAATCGGACATTGCCGTCTATCCACTGCAATCCTTTCTGGCACACGCTCCGGTGCCGAAGATCAGACCCTTCTGCAGAACTCTCGACTGCTGGAATCGTGGACCGTCAATGAAAGAACTTCAATTTGAAGCAGCGAATCACATCGCTAAACAAGGCAGATCACAGACCTCGTCCAGAGAGAAATGAAGATTCAGACAGACATCAACGAGAAATCTAATTAATTTAGCAATCAAAAAAACGCAAACATCTCATGTAAAATCAGACTTGAGGAAGCAGGAGGAGGATGTTGCTGCATTCAATCGAGTTTACTGGAGAATTTCAGTCGAGGAGCATCAAACGAGATCCAGAGGCTCGTGTCCGGATGTGTCGCGCGATGGAACGGAAGCGCTGGGAGAGTCCGAGTCTCTGTTCGTCATACGTACTGCTTCTTCTGAGCTTGAGACGCCAAATCCTTCGCCTTCACTTTAGCGGCGAGAGCAGTTTCACGAGCCTTCACGGTCGCCGTCTCTGCCAGCGTTCGTGTGGGAGTTTCACCTGCGCGGGAACAAGACCCAGATTTACAACAGCCAGAATTATGAGATATAAACTCGCAATATTGAGAAAAGTCAGAATTATGAGATCTAAACTCGCAATATTGAGAAAAGTCAGAATTATGACATCTAAACTCACAATATTGAGAAAAGTCAGAATTATGAGATATAAACTCGCAATATTGAGAAAAGTCAGAATTATGAGATAAAAACTCGCAATATTGAGAAAAGTCAGAATTATGAGATAAAAACTCGCAATATTGAGAAAAGTCAGAATTATGAGATAAAAACTCGCAATATTGAGAAAAGTCAGAATTATGAGATATAAACTCACAATATTGAGAAAAGTCAGAATTATGAGATATAAACTCGCAATATTGAGAAAAGTCAGAATTATGAGATATAAACTCGCAATATTGAGAAAAGTCAGAATTATGAGATATAAACTCGCAATATTGAGAAAAGTCAGAATTATGAGATCTAAACTCGCAATATTGAGAAAAGTCAGAATTATGACATCTAAACTCACAATATTGAGAAAAGTCAGAATTATGAGATATAAACTCGCAATATTGAGAAAAGTCAGAATTATGAGATAAAAACTCGCAATATTGAGAAAAGTCAGAATTATGAGATAAAAACTCGCAATATTGAGAAAAGTCAGAATTATGAGATAAAAACTCGCAATATTGAGAAAAGTCAGAATTATGAGATATAAACTCACAATATTGAGAAAAGTCAGAATTATGAGATATAAACTCGCAATATTGAGAAAAGTCAGAATTATGAGATATAAACTCGCAATATTGAGAAAAGTCAGAATTATGAGATATAAACTCGCAATATTGAGAAAAGTCAGAATTATGAGATATAAACTCGCAATATTGAGAAAAGTCAGAATTATGAGATATAAACTCGCAATATTGAGAAAAGTCAGAATTATGAGATATAAACTCGCAATATTGAGAAAAGTCAGAATTATGAGATAAAAACTCACAATATTGAGAAAAGTCAGAATTATGAGATAAAAACTCACAATATTGAGAAAAGTCAGAATTATGAGATAAAAACTCACAATATTGAGAAAAGTCAGAATTATGAGATATAAACTCACAATATTCAAGCATTAATCAGCTCCAGCTTACCTTGCATCTTGGCCAGGACGTACTCAAAGCCTTTCATGGTCTTTGTAACGTTGCTCTTAAACCGGGCAAGACCGAATTCCTGAAAAATGGAGAGCACTTTGAGAACACTTCTGCTGCCGAACGCTGAGGAAGATCTGAAGTAACTGCAGACTAAACACACACATGATGCACGTCTTCTCCAGACCGCAGAAAGTTACTCAAAAGCATTTAAACGGATCACAAACACTGCTTTCTTTGAGATCAACATGAGAACACACTTCCTGTCACCCGCTGACCTGAATAGCTCTAGAGAGGCCGTAGAGTTTGGAGGAAATCCAGGCCTCTCTCTTGATCTCAGTCCAGCTGTTGTTGTCAGGGTTCACTTGGTACACACACCGCTCTTCAACACTCTACTGACAGAAAACACAGTTAACCTCATGCCTGGTCATCAAATTAAACAGGAATCACACTAAATGAGCTTAAAGAGGACCTATACAAGATGAAATACAAGTGTCTCCAGAATGTGTGTGTGAAGTTTCAGCTCAAAATCCCCACAGATCATTTATTATCGCTTGTTAATTTATGTGTGTGTCCCTTTAAATGCAAATGAGCTGCTGCTCCAGAAGAGGGTGGAGCTTCAACAGCTCAACAACAACAAAGCTGGAGAATCTCACGCAGACAAAATGAGGAAAGTGTTCAAACTGATGGAGAGACTCAGGAAGAAGTTTCTGAACGGTTAGTGGATAAATTGATGTAGTTGCTGTGGAGTTGATCAACTCATCACTAGCATGTGTCGTCACGTTCATCTTTTTTCCTTGAATCGACCCTCGTTTGTGAAGCAGTCCGGCGTAAAATGACGGCATCAACAACACTCGACTACAACAACTCTTCCTCTTCTCTAAAGCAGCACAACATGGCCCCGCCCCCTTTGATGCGTGTTCTCGGGGGCGGGGTTTATGTAAATTTTAGGGTTTGTGATGTCACAAATCCAGGAAGAAGCCTTAAAAAGCAATTTCTATAAAAGAAAATATTGAACTGTGAGTGTCGTAACTTTGCAGATGTTGTTTCTGCTCAAACGGCAACATCACACACTAACTAAAGCTAAACAAATGTCGTCTTCTGTCTTCAGTGTGTTCTGTTGATGTTTGAGCATGAAAAACCTCTGCAGATTCTCCACATCAGTGTCAGTGTTTCTGAACTCGTTTTCTTCACAATATTCCTCATTTAAATAATTAATACGCAGAATAAAGGGGCGGAGCCTGCTTGAGTTAGTTAGAAGTGTGTTGAAACTGGTTTTTCCCAAACACCAATCACAACACACCGCTCCAGCCGACCAATCAGAGTAAGAAGGAGGAGCTTCATAGAGACAGGAAGTAAACGGAGCGTTACTGACAGACTGAGAAGACAGGAGCTGAACTATGAAAACCTGTTCTAAAAATAGCTGTTATTTTGTTTGTGAGCGGGACGGCGGCGCACCATCACACGAGCGTGGCTGATGTTCCAGGTGAGGGTGGTCATGGTCCTGCCCTGAGGATCCACTACTGAGTCCTCGATGATGTAGGCCTTCTGGGACATCTGAGCAGGCAGATACTTCTCCGCCCAGCGAGGAGCTCTGCTGGTTTTGGTCAAGAGACGTCTGGAAATCAGACGGTTGTCCGGAGTCACTTCCCGAAATATGATGTCTTCCGTTAAAACATGATTACTGAGGAATACAAACAGAAAAACCATTAACAAATAAATAAATATACAATTGTTATAAAGCAATAATACACACCGATCAGGCATAACATTATGAGCAGCTTCCTGATATTCCCTGACCCGTGGAGGCATGGACTCCTCCGGACCCTGAAGGTGTGCTGTGGGATCTGCTCCGAGATGTTCAGATCCTTTAAGTCCTGTAAGTTGTGAGGTGGAGATCGGACTTGTTTGTTCGGCACATCCCACGGATGCTCCATTGGATTGAGATCTGGGGGATTCGGAGGACGAGTCAACGCCTCAAACTCGTTGTTGTGCTCCTCAAACCATTCCTGCTTTGTGTCAGGAGCATTATCCTGCTGAAAGAGCCACAGCCACCAGGAACACGTGAAAGGCCGGACACGGTCTGCGACGACGCTCAGGTAGGTGGTTCGTGTCACAGTAACGTCCACATGGATGGAGGACCCAAGGTTTCCCAGCAGAACATCGCCCAAAGCGTCACACTCGCCTTCTTCCCATAGTGCATCCTGGTGTCACGTGTTCCCCAGGTAAGAGACGCGGTCGCACCCGTCCGTCCACGTGATGTAGAAGAAAACGTGATTCAGCTTCTTCCATTGGTCCAGTTCTGATGCTCACGTCCCACTGTTGGCTCTTTCGGCGGTGGACAGGGGTCATCATGGACACCCTGACTGGTCAACAAACTGAAGCTCTGTGTGTTCTGACACCTTTCTATCAGAATGTTATGCCTGATCAGCACGTGAACATGTATGTGTCATCAGTACCTGTAAGGGTTGGGGTATCTCTGCCAGAATGCCAAACACACTTGGTCCCATGAGCTCTTCAGGAAGCCCGCACAGCTGAAATACTTCATTGTTCCCGCTCAACCTGCTGCTAAAACCTGAAACAGAGGAGAAGTGATGAAGAAAGAGTTCCAGAGAACACAGACATGAGGAAACTCTCCATGTGAGTAATGAGATCTGTGACAGAGGACTGCGTGGGCTCAGGACCATCTTTATCTCCACAGGATCTGTACAGAACACAGCCCAGAAGATCTAGATAAGAATTCCACTGTTTAGATGTTTTTAAGAGACTATGATGTCCAAAACGGAACATTTTGACGCGATGATGCCCAAAAAACGCTTTAGTCCACTGAGTTCAGAGAAGATGTGACTAAAAAACATACACAAACTTAGAATTACACGCTTTAGTGGACACTTGTAGACTATGAAAGCAGTGAATATATTTTAAGAGTGAGCTGTTAGCGCGCGGCTAACGCGGTTCTCTCTGAATGAATCAGCTGATCATCTGCTCGCGCGACAACTATAACAATCACCGTGAGTGTGAACGAGCACTTACCAGAGTAAACACACTGTGTCGATGAGCGAAGCGATTTTTCTACTCCTACATTTCCCGATCACTCGTGTCTCGTCTACATGACGGACTGTACGAGCCTGACAGGAGGAAGGTCATGGCCAGTGACGACACTTCCGGAAGACCCTCCCATATTATGGGGGGGAGCGCAGCTTAAAGGGTCCGTTCACTCAAAAATTAAAGTTCAGTCATTAGTTCCTCTCCCTCGTGTCGTTCTACACCTTCGTTCATCTTCAGAACACATATGAAGATATTTTTGATGACATTTGATGGTTCAGTGAGTCTCTATTGACACTTTCAATGACCAGAAAGATATTTAAAACAGGTCATGTGACTACAGTGGTTCAACCTTAATGTTATAAAGCGACGAGAATACTTTTTGTGCGCCAAAAAAAACAATATAACGACTTTATTCAACAATATCTAGTGGACGATTTCAAAACACTGATTCATGAAGCTTCGAATCTTTTGTTTCGAATCAGTGATTCGGTTCGCGTATCAAACAGCTAAAGTCACGTGAACTATTGAAATTGCGAATCACTTATGACGCAACGAAGCCTCGTTTACTGAAATCACGTGACTTTCGCGCTCCGAACCACTGATTCGAAACATTCGCAAAGCTTCGAAGCAGTGTTTTTAAATCGCCATCATTTACATTTCTTGTACACATTTACTAACACATTATTAAAATCATAAGTTGTATTTGTTAACATTAGTTAAAGGCACAATATGTAAAAATCTTACATTAAAATATCCAAAACCCACTGTCACAGTGTTATATATTTCGTCCAGCTGTGTACTTACATTATCCTAAATATTTCCAAGAATTTGTAAATTCAGAGAAATTCACTTGCGCCTGTCAGTGACGTAATATCTGCGTTATCCCTGTTTTCCGCTTGTGCTGGACAGTAACCATGGCAACAGACACGACAGCGGAGTAACGTCTAGCAATATCTAATGATGGACGATTTCAAAACACTGATTCATGAAGCTTTACGAATCTTTTGTTTCGAATCAGTGGTTCGGTTCGCGTATCAAACTGCCAAAGTCACGTGAACTATTGAAATTCTAGCTGTGTCCGAAAGCGCCCACTCGTTCACTCGTTCACTAACCCCTATATAGTGCACGGCAGTTGAGCGCACTATATCAGCAAAGAGTGAACGAAAATGAGTGAGCGAATTCGGACGCTGACGTTAATAGCACGCGCCAGACAATTTCATCATTGACATTTCCTACACCCGTCTGTAATATGTGTTTAGCTTCATGAATTGTATATTACTGTTTATTTGTCATGTTTATTGAGAATAAAGAGAGAATAAAAACACCTGTGTCGTGCTATTTAGTCAATTTATATTTAAAAATAACAGAACAAAAACACTACACTGTCACATTTGTTTATAAAAAATATAATAGTAAATAAATACAATATAAAAAAAAAAACTTGTATCATTTCACTTCAAAATATCTTGACAAAGATGTTCTAATTAATAAAAACATTTGTAGAAGTTGCCGCTTCCCGTATTGCCGTCCGCCATATTTATTTTTCTTTCGCGCTCGATCGTCTTATCGCGTTGGATTTTGGGTAACGGCGCTTTAACGAGTACATCGAGTGTACACTCAAAATCAGAGAGGATTGTGGGTAAAAGTAGTGAACGAATGTAGGGAATGAAGTCGTTCACTCAGAATTCGCACTACAAAATGGCCGACACCCGATATAGTGCACTATATAGTGGATAGGGAGCGGTTTCAGACACAGCTTGTGAAACACTGTGTGACTTTGGCGCTCCGAATAACTGATTCGAAACAAAAGCTTCATGAATCATATTGTTGAAAAGTTTTTTTTTTGTTGTTTTTTTTTGCCGCACAAAAAGTATTCTCGTCGCTTTATAACATGAATGTTGAACCACTGTAGTCACATGACCTGTTTTAAATATGTTTTAGTGTCTTTCTGGACATTGAAAGTGTCAATAGAGACTCACTGAACCATCAGATCTCATCAAAAATATCTTAATTTGTGTTCTGAAGATGAACGAAGGTGTAGAACGACACGAGGGAGAGGAATTAATGACTGAAATCTCATTTTTTAAAACACTTTAACAGGTTGTTTTTCCTGGGATTGAAGTAACCCCAAATAACATCATGTTTAGCACCTGAAATGTGAATTTTACCAGGGAAATATCGCCAAAAACGTGATTTTTTACCTCAGTGTTTTCATTCATCCTTCTTTAATTTGATTCTCTGTCAGGTTGATTCATAAATCGGACTTTTGTTCAATTATCTGTTTACTCCCTCGTTTTTATATGTGTTTTTTTTTTTTAAAGTGTGCACTTTAATCTCAAAAGCATCTCATTTGTTGCTTAATTTAGCACAGATCACGTCGCTACAGAAGATTTCAGTATCTAGTTTGGTCACATTTGTTCCGTTTCTCTCCACCAGAGGGCAGAAACTGATCAGATTTGTTCCAAGCCCGACAGAAAACAGTTCTAATCATCTAATCTCATTTGACTTTGATTTGTTTTGGTGAAAAACCAAAAAATAAGACATCTGTGAGATTACAGGTAGTTTCCGCATACACAAACCTCCATCTCCATTGCTGTTTTTAGAGCACATTTACTCAGAGAATGAATGCAATTCTCTCTCCTGACGCAGTAGTTATCTTAAATGGTCATGTTTCAAAATAACCACTCCATCATGTTTAAAAGCTCCAGACATGGACATGAAGTTAGTGTGATCTAGTGTGAATTCCGAGGTTTGTGTCTGCGACAGCAAAAACAGCACAAGTTATACGGTGATGAATAATGCAGCAGCTGCGGTGTGGATAATGTTGTTTTGTTTTCATAATCGCTTCAGCCAAACGCTGATGTAAAGCAGATCTTTTTGTGTTGCCATGGCTTTGATTAGTAGATTCGATAAGATAAAAACAATATGCAGATGTTGCTATAGTTTTATTTGCCTCCAGTGCTTCTGGTTTCCTCACGATCAGATCATTTTCTCATCTCACTGCCACCACAGATATTACATATGCCAGTGAAACAAGAACATATATAGATTACAGCACGAAGTACATCATCACCGTCACGCCTTACGGTATAAATACAATCAGTAGCATAAAGCAGCTTGTTTACTTGAAGTATCGGCCTTGTGCAAAACATGCAAGACAAAATCAAACTCATCCAATATTTAAACGCATCGCCAAACGGCTAATATAAGTGAATAACGAACACATTCATCAGACTGTATACTTGTTCGAAATGCTATTTCTGCCGTATATATTATGCATTATGTAGCGTAACACCCAGAACTACAACTGCAAAATGTGCATTAGACTGTTTCCCACAATGCAATGTATATATTTTTGACCGTAGCATCAAAGTTGGGCTTTGGCGCCAGCTTTCTACAAAGCAATGACAGCGATTCAATGTGTTTTCTAACAACATAAAATCCTCTTAAAGTGTGAAATGGACTTCTAGTGAAGGGTCTGAGAGTGTAGTGCCGTCAGCCAATCAGAGCTGTGATGACGTCATCTCCCACAGTGAGCGAAGATGGCAGATTTCAAATCGCGCACTTCTGGTGGTGGTGATCCTGATCAGTCACGTGACATTTAGAGCTCGGGTGATTGGCTCTAAAATGCCTCCAGAGGCGAAAGCCTGTCAGCAGCATCGGAGTTTTGCACAAAATGGACAATGGAGGAAATAAACCTGCACAAAAAGAGGTCATGTGACAACTGTTCATCGCTGAGTTGGTCTTTTAGGGTACAACCAGGCTAAAGGCACACCGTGAGGAAAATGAGCTTTCGCGTAATATCCTCGCAACAATCACTTCAAAGATTGTGCTTTTTTATGTTTATTTTGATCATTAAAATTATTTATTTTTGGTCTGTGTTTTTAAAAAAAAAAATACAGAAAAAATATTTTAAAAAGCAACGATTCTGAAGGCTTTTTACTTGCTTGAAAGAAACGAAATATGGCTTTATGATAGTAACCATTGTATTTTATTATATGACTAATATGTTTAAATGAGATGGTTTGTTTATAAATATAGTGACTATGTTAAAGGTGGATATCCAGCTTAATAAATTATATTATATATTATTATGAATCTAACCATGTCATGTCGAATGGAAAATTCAGCCATCTATTTTTTACCCCCAAATACCACAATTTTATACACTCGAAAAAATGCTGGGTTGAAAACAACCTAAGTTGGGTTGAAAATGGACAAACCCAGTAGTTGGGTTAAATTTTTGCCCAACATGCTGGGTAGTTTTATTTAACTCAACTATTGTTTAAAAATGACTGTATGTCTGGATTAAAATGATCCCAGAATGTGTTGGAAATAAAACATCAGACACATAATTACTAATAATAATCAAAAGGTGAACATTTATTAATAAGCAATTTAATAAATGTTATTGTTTAATTATTATTCATAAAGGTTTATCTATTAAACATGTTAATACACATTAATTTACAAAATATTTTGGGTTCATTTTAATCCAGTCATATAGTAATTTTTAAACAATAGTTGAGTTAAATAAAACTGGGCAAACATTTAACCCAACTGCTGGGTCAAAACAACCCAATCACTGGGTTTGTCCATTTTCAACCCAACTTTTTTTAGAGTTTTTCACACTGTTGCTTTAATTACATGATCAATAACAAGACCTCAGTCTCAAAATATATTAGGTAATTTTTTATAAATTCTCATCGGCTACACATATGTATGACAAATCAGCGCCGAATCAATTTTGCATTTCGATTTATAATGAAAACAGATTTGCTCCTAATTCTGAGTATGAGTATTTTAGTGTCGTCCACTTACTTTAAATCCACTTAAAGTACAATTAAAGGTTTCAAGTATAAAATTAATACCTAAACAGAAACCTAGTAGTATACTTAAAGTGCAAAAATAAACAGTAAACTATAATAATGATGACGTTAAGTTCACTTAAGGAAATCTTACAAGTGTAAAACTACTAAACTAGTAGTGTGCATACTTCAAAGTGTACTACTGTTGCACATACTTTTATCCACAAAAAAGTGGGTCAGTTTAGTCCCAATTACTATTGAAATAGTACAAGTATACTACTAGTGCATTGATATTAGTATACTTACTACATAAAGTATACTTAAAAATGTACTTACATAATAAAATGAATGTATTTTTTTGTAAGGGGAGCCAAATTTCCACACGGATGTTTAGGAAAGTCTTTGTGCCATATAGAGGTTTACAGGAGAATAAACACAAGCGTGCCTTTATCCCTGTCGTACCCTACCGCACTATAAAGTGTGCAGTAAGCAGTCTTCTGCAGACCGAGAAGTGCTCCGTCTTCATGATTAGACAGCCGCCGCAGGCTGACCATCATTGAACCCATTCACAATCATCCCTCTTAGTGATCGAGTCCTGAAGGACCCATCCGGGTAGATGGAGTCTGGTTTGTGTTCACAGCGGAAAAACATGAGGAAGCCGTTCCTGTAATTCTGGTTCATCCAGCCGTAGAGCAACGGATTGACGAAAGTCGAGCACATCGCCACAATGTGAAACAAGGTGTAGATGAGTTTGTATTCCTTGAACTTGAGAATCAAGTCGAGATCGCTGGCCAGCTGAAAGACGTGGAAGGGAAGCCAGCAAACGGCGAACACCACCACCACGAACGCCAACATCTTGGTGGTCTTCTTCCGGCGGGCGATGGCGTCGTTGCGGTTGGAAGGGCTGACGTGGTTCTTCAGTTTGATCCAGATGCACATGTACGCGTAGCTGATGATGGCCAGAGGAACCACGTACTGCAGGAGAAGCATTGATAGGCTGTAGATGACGGCGTCCCGGTTGGTGCCGTTGGGCCATTTCTCGGAGCAGACCGCGATATGCAAGTCAATATAAGGGATTTCCTCGTGGCGATACTCTCGGAAGATAGCCTGCGGACCGGCCAGGACGGCGGCGAACGCCCAGGTCAGGCCGATGATGATGAAGCTGGTGCAGCGGTTGAGGCGCTGGCCGAGGTGGAAGACGATACACCTGTAGCGCTCCACAGCGATGACCGTCAGGGTGAGGATGGACACGTGGACGCTGAGAGCCTGGCTGTAAGGCACCATGTGACACATCACCGCTCCGAATTTCCATTCGTCCAGCAACGTGTAAACCAGCGTGAACGGCAAGCACACGGTGTCCACCATCAGGTCCGCCAAGGCCAGGTTCGCAATGAAGTAGTTGGTGACGGTGCGCATGTTTCGGTACAGAACGATCATGTAAATGACGAGGGTGTTACCCACAAGTCCTAGCAGGATTATGAGTGAATAGGCAAAGATGAGAGAAATCTGGACGCTCAGGTGTTTGGTGATGTCGTCCACAAAAGCTGGTTTGTAGGGGTTCATGCTGTCGTTTCCCAGGCCGGTCTCTTGGAGCGCCTCCACCGTCGCATTGGCTTGATCTGATTGGCCCATTTTAACCGAGGACATACAACATGAACCTGTCGAGAAGAAGAGAAAACGTTCAATTCCATTTCCACAATTACAGTCCATACAGTGGAGGTCAATCACATGCATCTCATACATCCAATATACCTCTTCTATGAATTAAAGTCAAGCTGTGACTTGAGATCCACCAATAGCAACCAGTCAATCAATTCCCCACCAACAAAATCAACCCTACATTTGTTCTTGTTTGCGAAGCGTTTCACCCTGATATATAATACAGACGGGAGGAAAAGTCTATCACGACGTCAGTTTAAGACGTGTAAGGCACGTCATTTTGATATTTCTGTATGTGATGTGGAAAATGAGAAGAATGCGATCAGAATACAGCAGATTGTGTCGTGTCGAAAGTTAAATCAAGGAAAGCTCGTCTTTGCTCAGGAACGGTTTTTAAAAAACGCAAGTGATGCAAGTTCCCACGCCAACTTCCTACCGTTAACAAAAACGGCTTGCCCCGCCTCCGAGTTCTGATTGGACCACTCTTTTGGAACTGACATTGATGAGCGTGTAAAAGTTTGAACACGTGCGAGGCGCTGTGAAAGGTCATAACCGTCTGTCTAGATCAGTGTTTCTCAAACTTTTTCAACCACTTTATCTTCCAATTTTTTTCTGAGGACCACCTAACAGAATCCCACTCTAACACGCCCCCCAAAAACAACAAAATAAGAAGGATAAACTAAATTTAAGTTTAATATGCAACTGTTTCAAGTCAAAAACTAATTATTCAAACACAAATGCAATGATATGATCCATTTTTTCGTTATTAAATCACACTGACGTCAACCGATCCGGTGCGGGTTAAGAGCTTGTTAGTTTAGGTCATCTTTTCGCGGACCACTAGGGGGCGATGGCGGACCACACTTTAAGAATTACTGATCTAGAGTGATTACATAGAAAAACAATGGAAAACCGTGACCGGCTCCTTACCAGTGTTGCGGAACCGGTTTTCCCGCAGAATTGGGCTACTTTGCCGCTATTGCCGTGGGTTGTTTTTCATGTCCGCGGGTTGATGCGATCCCGAATAGCATGATATTTAGCCTGTGAAATGTGAATTTTAGTGGAACTTTACACGCCAGAATCTGATTTTTACCCTAAAACGCCATTAGGCTAGTTTTGAATAGCAATCGAGCGGGTTTTGTTGTGAAAACCTGGAAACTTCCCACTCTCCGCACACCACTGCTCCTGTTATCAGACAGGTTTCATTTGTACTTTTGAGGCTGAACCAGATAATGGTGGACAGATAATAGCCACTGCCAACAAGCAACCTGCCCGAAGGTGATTGTGGGTCAATAAATGATCAGTAAATGTGTTTTCTAAACATTGATTAGTAAGCTTGCTCTAAATGATACTAGTGCGTAAGGTAATGACAATCAGAATAGTTCAGACTGAAGTCTTCAAATATTCTGTTGGTGCCACATGATGTGGACTTTGTTTTAAGAACATTAAATGAGGGGAAAGGGTTCACATTTCATTGCACATGTTCAATTATAAATGAACATCAGAGATCTCGGTCTCAGCATGAAGGCTTTTTCAGATGACATCTGAACGATGTCTTTGTTTCTTTTTTCGTGTGCGCGGCTGGAGTTGAAGTGAGCGATGCTCCGGATGAGACGTGCACACCTGATGAAATATGTAGCGTGGAAGGTAAGTCATCATCACGATACCGCGAGGCATACAGCGGAGAGTTAGATAATGACATCATTAGAACGAAAAAATGGAACAGCATTCATCTTTTCAGCTGAGATATTCGGTGTACACAAACACAGCCATCTTTGTTGTTTTTTTATCATGTTCAATTAAAGCTATTATTGAAAAATGACTATCGTGCTTTTGCTACCAGAATATTGAACCATATTTAATTACAAAAAGGTTAACGAGGCCCTTTCCTGCTCATAAGAGATGAATAGAGCTTCATTAAAATCCAATTTACAGACAGCTCAAAGCACGACGATGCAAAGCTTTTTCCAAGAGCCATTTGAGCTCATGAGCACATTAAGAAGTGCCTATATTGTCATTTAAGCTGATTATATGACACAAACTGTATGGACAGCTTTTTGCTCAAGGGAAAATGAAAATTGCCAATAAAGACCTTGACATCTGAGGTCATTTAGAGACTGAAAGCAAAAGCACTGCTCTAATGTGGTCTTCCCTACTCGAGAGATGACACAGTTTCTGCTGGACGCTCCATCTTTCAGGGTGCATCGAGTTAAAAAAAGGAAACTAGGTTGTAACATTGTTTTTCGCTGATGGGTATATTTCTATTGTTCCTTACTAAAAAGTATTGCCTCCATTTGTTACTGAGCTACAGCAGCTAAGAGCTGCGAAAGTGTGAACAAAAGGTTTTTTTCCTGCTTTTATTTATAATATTACCATTTTGGTTCCAGTTTTAACCCTTTAAAGTCACATTCTACTTTTCTTCCCCAATATGTATTTACCAAAATATCAACCGGAAAAGTTCCTGAACTGAAACAATATAGTCTTAACAGCTGTTTAACTATTGGTTAAGTAACATTTATCCCTCTAGCAGTTAAAAACAAAACTGCATGTATTTAGCAGAAGAACGTTGATTTGGTTTTATAGTAGCTATATGGGTATTTATTGTAATCATTACTTTTCTAATTCTTCTTCTTCCACTCTTGAGTCCAGCCCATAGAACCGTATGGTAAAAAGTTATGAAATTTGGCACATCGATAGAGGAGAGACTGAAATATTACCATAGCAAATTTGGAGTCTCTACCTCAAACCCTCTAGCGCCACCAACAGTTCAAAAGATTCACTCATGTTCATGCTCGTAACTTTTGACACATAAAACAAAATGATTCATGCTGATTAATTTCCTCCATTGACATTTTTCCGCCATTTTTAATTTGAGTTTTTGTATGTAGCATCTACTCACTCTCCAAGTAAAAAGTTATTAAAAGATTTTAGATCGGTTCTCGTATAGCGCGTCAACGAATTTGACAGCGAGCACACAAAAATGGATTTGACGCTGTATGTTCGCTATGGTTTGGTGTATTGACACTAAACTTGGTATATGTCATTATATTCATGACTTGTGGGTACATGCACAGTATCGTCACAGCGCCACCTACTGGCTATTTTTGCTTATAACTTTTCAATGCCTTGTCCTAAAATCATGAGGATGGTCTCCTTTGATTCCTTGTGGCATGCCGAGTTGAAAGATATACAATTTTCTTTATATCCTTTCCATTTTGAATTTTGTCATAAAATGCTGTGTTTTACAAGCGAATGAGAGGACCTGTAAAGTTTGAGGTCAGCGCCCCCTAGTGGATATGTAATGAAATTTATGAAATTGCTTATGACACATGAAAATTCAACATATTGTCGTTTAACTTATAGCCTACGATACCAAATTTGCCATATTCCACCATACTTACTGTCCGCCATATTGAATATTGTTCTTTTTCGAACTCCTCCTACAAAATTTGTCCGATTTGTTCAAAATTTGGTATGTAGCATCTATAGACACCCATGACAAAATTTTACTAAAAGATTTTGACACAACCGTTGTTTTACACGGCATCAACAAATTTGATTGCGAGCGCACCAAAATGGATACGCGACCGTATCTTTGCAAAAGTTTTGTGTATTGACACGAAACTTGGTGCATGTCATCACAGGCATGACTTGAGGGCGTATGCAGAGTTTCGTCACAGCGCCACCTACGGCTCAGAAGTTATAAACCATGTTATTATGATATAATTGCTTTATCAGATGTAATTTAAACAGCTTTATCCTAACCTCACTATCACAGATCTTTTCAGCTATATTCTATACCTTTACAGCTATATTTTAAATTAATATCATACTTCCACAGTTTGGGGAGACCTGATTTGTCATGACACTGGATCAGCTTTTCTCTATTTACGGATATAGCATAGACATACGGGCGACGTATGTACGCAATTTCCCACAAAAACCATCCTGTCCGGTCTAAAATATAAACACTTATAACAGGCGTGTAGTGAATCAGGATAAGACAAAAACATGAAGGATTGATGATGTCTTGATTATTTTGAACAAAAAAAGTTACATAGTGCACCTTTAAGATTGCAAAACGTGAATTGCTAACACCAGAAGTGTAGATTATGAAAGTAAACAAGGTCATTTCTGATTTCATGTTGACTTGTCAAAAGGACATTGTTAGTTTACAGTACAGTATGTGCTTTAGCATTTCTGTTCACGTCCAACAGAGTTTGTCCTCTCGAGAGACATGCATGAATGCGAGACACTATCCATCAAAAGGTCATATCCCTTAAGACGCAGGACCTTTCCTTTCAATGTCCATTCAAACAATGACAGTTCGATCACTTGTTTCCAACGGATCAAGACTAGAAATAGGAATATTATTAGGCCATCTCTCTGCAGTTGTATTACTGACCCTTTCTTGAAGGCATTGCGTCTATCAAATCATTCAGAAAAAGTGCTACATTACTGAAAACCAATGGGAAAACACTTCAGAATAGCCACTGCTTTTTTGTCCATTGCTCTACAGGGTGTGTTGATTGTGTCCTCGCTATCCCTCGTGAATCAGCTTGACTGGCATTATGATGTTCTGCTGGAGACGCTGCTCCTCCTCCACGTCAGGAGCTCCTGAAGCCCCATTAACTCATTGTGAAGACTGCTTTATGTGCCAGACACTCGTCCAGCTGATGTAATCGAATGTCCTATTATTGCATCTCTGTAACGCTAACCCTATAAAAGCAACATTGGAGGATCTGAGTGTAATGTAAAAAGAACATCATCTAATGTAATTATCTCATTTAAATAATAATTAGGGAAGCACAATATATCGGTATCAGCCGATATATGTTCATTTTTAATATTATCGTTATCGGCCTGATAAGAAAATTGGCCGATATATTAAAGCCGATAAAAAATTTATTATTTCTCAATTGATTATTATGTTTAAGTGCAACATGTCTGTCATATAGACTACTAAATATTATAATTGTGCGTTTGGGACATGGCTTTTGATGGTGAGACTTTTGTTTTTGTAATCAGGCTCTTAAAAATTATATAAATATTTGGATTTAGATTTTTTGGTCAATATATCGGTTATCGGCTTTCAAATATATATCGACTGAAATTTTCATATTGGTGCATATAATAGTCTAGTAGGAATTATATCGTACCGTAAACTCCTGCCGTTTACCAAGGCTGAGCCGAATTTAGGAATTCAGTTCATGAGTTGGAGTTTGGATTGAATTGGCCGAATCCCACAGGATGTTGAATTGGACTGACAGGAAGAGGAATTTACTGAAGTGGAATGTAAAGAAATTCAATAATCACACACACCCCGCAGGAATTTAATTAAAGCTTTGGGACAAAACATACTCAATCAATTCATTCATTTTTGACAAATTATGCCTTTTATCAACTGTATTTCTCTTAACTAAGCTGAGTGTTGTCAAAAACACAATTTTG
Organism: Zacco platypus; assembly: GCA_038088235.1. NCBI lineage: Eukaryota > Metazoa > Chordata > Actinopteri > Cypriniformes > Xenocyprididae > Zacco > Zacco platypus. The sequence continues at coordinate 834,227 of CM076079.1, forward strand.
ACATATACACTCTAAAAAAAGTTGGGTTAAAAACAACCCAAGTTGGGTTGGAAATTGACAAACCCAGCGATTGGGTTAAATGTTTATTTAACTCAATTATTGTTTAAAAATGACTATAAATGTGGATTAAAATGAACCCAAAATATGTTGGAAATTGAAAATCAGACACATAATTACTAGAGGCAACAATAATAATCAAAAGGCGAACATTTATTAATAAGCAATTTTTTGTTCAATTATTATTCATTAAACTTATTAATAAATGTTAATTTCCAACACATTTTGAGCTCATTCTAATCAAGCAATACAGTCACTTTTAAACAATAATTGAGTTAAATAAAACTACCCAGCAGGTTGGGTCGAACACTAAACCCAACCACTGGGTTGGGTTAGTCCTTTTTTAACCCAACTTGGGTTGTTTTTAACCCAGCATTTTGTGAGTGCAGCATCACAAAAAAAAAAAATTAATTATATATAATTTCCATCAAAACATTGAACAAATATTAATATTTCTTTACTGACATCTAAATCTGTGAGATGAATTCCTTGAAATGAATGTTAATTCATTGCACATAATAAAATATATAAACTAAGTATGTTCATAAATGGCATTTCATCATAATATGTTGATTGAAATATTGAATGCTTTGATAAAAACTACACAGTTACAGCAATTTAGGGTTAGAATGTCATACCATTTTAATTCTATTTTCGAATTAATATTCTGTTGCACAATGCTCCTGATACACTTGCCGCGTGCCATATTTAACTCAAAGCCATCGTATTGAATATTATAAAACAATCACTCACCTTATCTGAGAGATATGAGCCGTATGACAGACGGGATGAAGGCTGTAAAGTTCGCGCATCCCCTCTGCGCGCGACAGCTTCACGCTATTGTACCTTCAGGATCAGCTTCATCCTCGGAAACAACACTGATGCACAGCCAGCTGAATGCATATCCGTGCACGGGTGGGGAGGAAAGCAATGCACTTTTCTTTTTCAAAGCAAAGCAGCAGCGAGATCAGATGAAGGCAAGTGAACTTTAGATGCATGAGTGCTCGTGCGTGCGCGCGGCTGCGGGAGGAACTGCTCTGGAGTCCGTCCGTGCAACTGTGACGCTCCTCAATACAGTGATCAAATCAAATCAAATACGACTGTCAGTGCATCGAGGTGCATGGTTTGACAGCTGAATCGGGATGGCATGCATAGCTCCATTTCAGTAACGCATGCCATCACGCATTGAGCTTCTGATGATAATGTCCTCCTGAAGATCAATATCAATCTTCTGACTCTGTGAATAACTGAACCTGTCATATAGTGCAGTCAGTGATGGCTGTGATTTGGAATATCACTAAAACGGTGTTGTTTCTGAGGGGAAATTCATATGCAAATGCACTGTTTCATAATAGTCCTAAAGTATATTTGTGAGTGGGCGAGTCAGGTGCTTGTTTCTGCAGGGTTTCTGACCCGAGTACAGAGATCTTAATCACACCTGAGACACTGCTAAACAAACACACACCCAGATGTTTTACAGCTGTGTTCATTTATCTCTTTTCAAAACTGCATTTGCTTCTTAAAGTGATAGTTCACCCAAATATTAAATTTCATCTTCAGAACACAAATGAAGATCTTTTTGGAGAAATCTGAGAGCTTTCTTTCCCTCCGTTGACAGTCTACGCAACTACCGCTTTCAAGAACCAGAAAGATAGTAAAGGCATCATTAAAGTGACTCCATGGATTACCTCTTTACATCTTTATTTGCAAAATATATCTCCATTATTTTCTCCAAAATATATCTGCCTGCAAGTAGTGCTGATGTGAGAGCTTATGTTTTTTTCAAGATTAATATTGATGATGTCTTTACTACCCTTTGAGGGCTTGAAAGTGGTAGTTGCGTAGAGTGTCAATGGAGGGACAGAAAGCTCTCTGATTTTATCAAAAATATCTTCGTTTGTGTTCTAAAGAGTAATTAATGAGTAATTATTGACAGAATTTTTGGGTGAACTAACCCTTTAATTGCATGTAACATAAATTTTAGCCAATGACGTCAATGAATTAGTCTAAGCTGAGGTATTCATGAAGAAGAAACTGACACACCTTTTACATTCGTGCACTTTTTTTCTGGGTAAATACTTATTTTTGGAAGTCGCAAACCTTTCTAAAACAGAAAAAAAAATTTTAAAAAATGTGACATATTTTTGTCCTGAGAACAAAGTTCAACTTTTCAATTCAATTTAGGGATGCATGATATATCGCCTACCATATTGGCCGACATGTTTATTTTTAACATCATCGTTATTAAAAAAATTGGCCGATATATTTTAAAGCTGATAAATAATGATTATTTCCTTCAGCTGAGACACTTCAGATCAGCACGATGCTTTGAATTGCTTTAAATATGATTGAAATACAGTAAGTGCAACATGTCCAGCACAAGTCTGTCATAAAATCTACATAATATCACAATGAGAACATTATAATTGTGTTCTTGGGACATGGCTTTAATAGGTGAAACTTTTTTTTTAATCAGGCTCTCAAAAATTATTAAAAGATTAAGTTATCGGCTTTCAATTATAAAGAGTTATCGGTTATCGTATCGGCCCAAATTTTCACATTGGCGCATCCTCAGCGTGATTGAGCTCAACTTCCAACTGCAAGTCTAAATATGACAACATTTTAATTTGGAGGACAGAATTCAGAAACACGATTCTAGTTTAAGAGGACTTTGAAAATAGACCTATTTAAAACCAAAAAAACAACTCCGGACTTTGACTGAAAAGTTAGACTGATCTTGTGACTTCAGTCTATCTAAAAAAATTCTGTAGTTTGATGATAATAGTGTAATATATCTTGTTGATAGAAAAAAAAAACTAAAACAACTTTTGGTTAGCAATTGGGTATCAAGACATGAGGGATGTTTTTTATAAATGAAATAGGCTACAACCTACAGTAATCTTATCAGTATGAACTAACTTGAGAATTCACAAAACTGATGATATACTTTTCAAAGTTTTAATTTCGTTCTCTCTCTGTATATTCCGGTGTTTCTGTTCCATCATGTGGAACACATTCAGGAACACTGAATCACAGTCGTAATAAAAGTGAACCGAAAGCACTTTCACACACTTGTACTCTGAACTGACTGCAAAACAGAGATTTCACAGTCTCTCTGGGGCTTCACGGACGACCAAACCGAAGCAGAGAGGGTAAGTTATACTGTTTATTCAGTCAATAACAGCACATTTTCTTAATATGTGCATCTTTGTTTTCGTGTAATTGGTGTAGTTGTTTTTAGCCGTGTAGCTAACTCACTGCAGGCTAATGTTTACATGCACTCCGCGCGAGAGTCCCGCGCTATAGTTTTGTGCATTTGCTTTAATAAAATATACTATGATGTTGAATAATGGAAAAAAAAATCACGATTAAAGTTTATAGCAGTGGTGAAAGTCGGCTAATATGCAGTTCGTCGATAAATGTATTAGTTTCGGAAGCACTGAAGTGGTATAGCATACTAAAATATTAACATTTTAATTACTTCATAAATACCTTAGTTACTACAGTAAACCTGTGGTAACTTATTAAGTATTTGCTACGACTGTCGTCAAACATTAACCATGGGTTACTGAACGCGATACCATGTTGTGGTATAATCATAAATCATCATGTTATTAATATAAATGGCTGAATATATCAGAATTCACTCGCTGTTTAGAATCACTGTACACGATGCAGATCCCATAATCATGTTTTTACTGAAGTAATAATTGTATTTTGACAAACCATTGTATAATTTTATAAGAGGGACCAACATGTCAGTTTTCTTTCTATCTTTTCTTTCTATCTGGTTTCACTTTCTGAGCATTTAAGATCATACTGAGTAGTAAAAATGAAAATGATGACCGGTTGCATAAACTGCTTGGATTAGTCTTTCAAGTCATCTAATTACCTTTTTTAGATCATTTAAACTAGTCCGGCCTATGAACCTGAAAAGTAACTTGATTACGTGCCTCAAGAGAGCGAGACAAGACCATATATTAAAGCGGTGGTTGATTATGATTTCACTTTTTTAACTTTAATTAGTGTGAAATGTTGCTGTTTGAGTATAAACAACACCTGCAAAGTTACGACACTCAAAGTTCAATAATTTATTTAAAAGTATTCTCTGTTTGTGACTACAACAAACGGCTGGGAGATTCTTCCGGGGTTAGTGACATCACTAACCATAAAATTTACATAAACCCCGCCCCGAGAACGCGCGACAAATGGGGTGAGTCTTTAGCTGTGTCCGAAATCGCTCCCTATCCACTATGTAGTCCACTATGTCGGCCATTTTGTAGTGGTGTCCGAATTCTGAGCGAACGACGTCATTCCCTATGTTCGTTCACTACTTTATACCCACAATTCTCTCTGTGTACATTCGATGTACACTCGCTGAAACGCTATTTCCCAAAATCCAATGCGGAGAGGACTGAGAGCGCGTGTGAAAGAGCGGAATTGCGAGCGAGTGTAATCCAGAGATTACTTTACAGCTTTCATGTTTATTCTTTAACATTTATTTCATGTTATTTACCTTTTTATTGTTATTATTAATCATTACTTGAATAAAACGTACTAAAATACAGAGAGACATTATTATATAGATTAATTTTAAAAATGAAATTATATTAATAAGGTAAAAAAAATAAAAGTATATATATGTATATATATGTATATATATATATATATATATATATATATATATATATATTATTTTTATTATTAAATATGCTGGCATTAACTCAATTTAATGTTACTAACAGCAAGGCCTTTTAATAATTTGTGGCATTGTTGTTAACTCATTAAACTTGAGATGGTAATTTATTGGATGATTTTAAAAATAATCATATGTAGCGTATTGATTCTAATGTAATCACAACGGTCGCCTGGGGAGGGCGCTCCAGGACCACGTCATCTGTGATCGTGAGAGTTTCTAACAAACTAAAAATAAACTTTATCAAAAATAATAAATACATGAAGTAATGTACACTTGGTTATTTTTGTTTGCATTTTTTTTTTTATAGTATTTAATGATTATGGACGCATATTAAGCATGACAAACCAATTATACAATCGATGAAACTACAAAGTTGGCATGAATGATAACAAAATAAAGTCATTATGATTCTTATTATTAACATTATTTTATAACGTAAGTAACATGTAGGATGAAAGTAGTTTTATCACGTGTCGAGCCGCTCTCCGACGCACAGTGTGTACGCCAGCGTCCGAATTCACTCACTTCATTTCGTTCACTCCCTGCAAATATAGTGCACTCGAACGCCGTACACTATATAGGGACTAGTTTATGAGGGAACGAGTGAGCCGCTTATGTTGGGCTGCTTTGGATGCGTGAGATTCTCCGGCTTTGTTGTTGTTGAGCAACCAAAACGAGCTCCGCCCTCTTCTGGAAAGGGGGCGGGAGCAGCAGCTCATTTGCATTTAAAGCGACACAATCAAAAACGGCATGTTTTGAGCTGAAACTTCACACACACATTCTGGAGACACCAGAGACTGATATTACATCTTGTGAAAGAGGCGTTAAAGGTCCTCTTTAACACTATTTTTAAGAAATATTCAATGACGAAATATATGACTGGAAAAATAGTCTTTTATTCAATTGGAAGTCACAAAATGCAAAACAGTACAGGCACATTTTGAAATGTTTTAACTAATCTAGGGCTGACACTAATGATTATAATTGGTTGATTATTTTGAAGATTAATTTAGTAATCAGATCATTTTTGTGGTAATAAAAATAGACCTAAACAGTAGCCTTTAAAATGGCTTTAAATACATATATTAAAACAATGATGCAATAATTGGTTCAAAAGCGAGTAATCACATGGTTTTATTAAACTATATGATTGGTTCAAACTTTTCTTTTGAAATGGCGATGAACAGTTGAAGGTGAAGTGGCACATGTTGTGCATCCGGCCCCTGGTGATCACGCTTTATTTTCATTATTACATGAACTGTGCCAGAAGTGAAAGTGAAACAAACAGCTAGAGATCTGCTCCATATGGCGACCGGCAGGAGTAAGACGAGTCTCAGAGAAGATCTGACATGTGCCATCTGCTTTGAGCTCTTCAAAGAGCCCGTGATGCTGGGCTGCATGCATCACTTCTGCAGGAGATGCATCGTGTCGTACTGGAAGACCGTGAGGAGTCCTGTGTCCTGCCCGCAGTGCAGACAAGAGTTTCCCAACAAAAGCTTTCAGACCAACTACTTGGTAGCCGCTCTGGTGGAGAAGGTCAGGGCCAGCTCCACGCCTGGATCCATCAGGTATCTGGAGGTGAGTCTGGGAAAGGCTTTCAACTTGTTCATCTTGTCCCACATCAGGAGAAGTAAAGAAATAAAGAGAGCATATGAGCAGTGTCAGCGTTAAATGACAAGTTCTGTTTTTCCATCCATTAACAATTGAAAATGCTCTTCCTCATTTTTGAGATATAAAGGTCTGGAAAACCTCATGATTTTTTTTTTTTTTTTTTTGTTTGTTTAAAAAAATCACAAGACTTAAAGTGATCATGTCATGTGAGCTGTGAATTCCCAACACACCATAAATGGACTTTGTATCATCTGATATTTCTCTTTTCTCTTTACTGGCAACGATTTGCTATAATTGTGCTGAATTAACATATACCATTTCATAAAAAAGCACAATGGCAATAAAACTCACACTGGCTATAAATGTACTTTTGATGATATTTTAAATCAAATAAGATTTTCTTTGGATTTTTATGAAAATACAGAAAGTATAATAACTTTCATGAAGCGTCAGTCAGTCATGTTTGTTTTTTGAGAGATATTTAGTAATCACAGCTAAAATATGAGTCTGAATGAAAATATTTGCGTCATATTAAAGAGAACTTATAGAATTACGAGCTGATAGTGATGCTTGAGACATTATTGGTCAATAATTCAATAATACTAATAAAATAATACTAATACACTAAGCCTGCTGTTAATAATATTATAAAACGATAAGGTCTGACATGTTGTTGGGGTAATGAATATTAATCACGTTGTCTGTGTTCGCTCAAATTGATTTGCTGAAGTCAAAACATGGATATAGTGATGTGAACGCCAATGAACAGGCTGAAATATTGATGATATTGAGGAGCTCTGTCACTTTAATAGGATAAAAACAAGAAAGAATATGGTTTACATGTAGCATGTCAGTTCTCTGCGGTATGTAAGACTCTTTTCTCTTTGTGTGCATGTGAGAGAGAGAGAGCAGAGAGTAAAAGGACTTACACACAAGAGTGTCAATCCATTCATATCAGTGGGAATAATATATATATATATACACACACACAGTGTTCCAAATTATTATGTGATGTTGGTGACAAAATTTACATAAACTCCGCCCCCAAGAACACGCAACAAAGGGGGCGAGACCATGTTGGGCTCCGCCCTCCTCTGGAAAGGGGGTGAGAGCAGCAGCTCATTTGCATTTAAAGGGACACACACAAAAACGGCATGTTTTTTTGCTCACGCAAATCAAATTTGACAAGCGATAATAAATGATCTGTGGGGGATTTTGAGCTGAAACTTCACTGGAGACACCAGAGACTGATATTACGTCTTGTGAAAGGAGCGTTATTGAGCCTTTGTGAGTAATTTACAGCACAAGAGAGCTCGTCAGATAAAGGCTTCTTAAAGGAAATATTCTGTCAAACAAATTAAAAGGACAGCTATAAAAAACCTTCTTTTGAGCTCAATCGGATATTTGACGCTTTCATGCTTCAGAAAGATTTCTTCCTCAACATGTTGCATGAAAACTGACTTGCTTAATAATGTGGATCAGTTTACTGCAAAATATGCATATATACAAATATTTAAGTATTTCGAGAGAGGGAGATTTACGTCATTCGCGGTTCGTCATGGGAGTGGGCGGAGCTAAAGAGCTGGAGCGTTTTTGCTTGTTTCAACTCTGAAATTGGTTGGGTTTTCAGTACAGCATCATGGGTAATGTAGTTTTTCCACCAGGAATTCTGCTGTGGATTATTTTAAAAATGATTTAAAAATGTCTTCATTAAAGCACTATAAGCCATGAGCCAAACCAACGAGCTGCGAGGAGAATCACAACATTACAAACTTTGATCTGATCCAAAAAATATTTGAAAATCGAACAAAAATACAAAACTTTAGTGAGGGAAAGAACCATACTAAAACGGTGAAATATGAAACTACTCATTTAAAAATGTTGATTAGATTGATTATTTTGTTGAAAAATATCCATATGCGAGATCATCTTGTTTCCACTCTGATTGGTGTCATTTTCGACTACAGCATCATGGGAAATGTAGTTTTCCCACCACAGATTCTGCTGTTAAACATGATTCATTTAAAAATGATTTCAACAGCTTCAACTGAAGCAAACCCCATCGATTAACAACCTCGTAACTCATGAATGGAGTTTTTACTTCCTGAAGCGACTGTCGCTCTGTTGTTGACTGATGATTCTGTTAGAAAATGCAATTTTGGAAAGGGCTTGCCTGTCTGTCTGTGAAAATCTTCTCTAATACCATGTCTATGTTTACCAATTGCTCTTTTCTAGAAGCAATTAAAGGATCATCTAGAATCGCAGAGCTCCATGAAGGAGGCCTACGTCTCTATGATCCGCGAAGACAAAGACCAGATGGAGAAAATAAGAGTGGGTCCATCTTTAAAAGAGAAAGATCTCCAATGTGATCTTCTTCTGGAATCACACAACTCTCTCTTTCCTCAGAAAATGGGTGTGGAGCTGCAGGGGCGAGTGCACGGCGACTTCCAGGCTCTGCATCACTTCCTGCGGGTGGAGGAGGAAGCCATGATGGAGGAGTTGAAGCGGGAGCAGGAGGAGATGCTGCAGGGGCTGGAGCGACATCTGGAGGCCCTACAGGTGGCCATCAGAGACGTGGAGCAGAACATCAACACACTGAGACAGACGGCCAGCTGCGCAGACCAATCTGTCCTCGTGGAGGTGATTATAATGACGCTTTCCATTTGTGAAGCTGCTGCCGCATATCCATTTGTCAAAGAGCTAATATTTGTAATATTAATGTCATATTTACACAAGAAACCAGAGTGCTGGTTGTCAGAATGAGTTATTAGTGAAGTGTGTCTACAGCCAGACTCTCATATATATTTCACAGAACAGCAGAAAAATCGATTCTGCAGTGATTTGAGCATGTGCTGTTAATTATCAGACAGATGGTTTGCTTTGGCTGAGGTCTCGCTGGCTTCTGTAGTCGAGTCAGCGAAATAACCTGTTGTATTCTGTTTCCTTCGTCCGCAGCTTCCAGAATTGAATTCCAGGTGAGTAGCAATTAAAACCTGCTTTTTTTATTATTGTATATGTATCTGATCATGTTTCTTATGCAATCTCTAATTCAAGTTGATTGAGTAATTCAAGTAGTCACTGCTGTTTTAACTATTTAACATAACAAATATTAAATTAAAGGAGTTAATTATGAATACTTATAATAATCATTTTAATTAAACTCTGATGTTTCGAGTGGTGTTTAGTGCATTAGTGCTAGCAGCAAGTGTTTTTTCCATTAATTTTAATTTAAAAAAACGTCTTCATTAAAGCACTTTAAACCATGAACTAAACCGACGAGCTGCGAGGAGAATCACAACATTACAAACGTTGATCTGAATCAAAAAATATTTGAAAATTGAACAAAAATACAAGACCGTGACACTTTAGCGAGCGAAAGAACTACAATCCCATGAAGCATTTTGAACAACATAGTCGTACTAAAAATGGTGAAATATGAAACTACTCCTGTAAAAATGTTGATTAGATTGATTAGTTTGTTGAAAAATATCCATATGCGAGCATTTTGAGTGCGTTTTACTTGTTTCCACTCTCTGATTGGTGGAATTTTCACTACAGCATCATGGGAAATGTAGTTTTCCCACCACAAATTCCGCCATTAAACATTTATTTAAAAAAAAATGGCTTCAACAGAAGCAAATACTATTGATTAATGACTCACAGAAAGGCTGTCTTTAACTATTTATAAGTTATTGTTAAAATTTTTTTTCCATTTGTTTTACAAAAATAACAAATTTATTCAATAATCTCTTCTGTGTCATTATCTTACTCAGGTGACGCACAGCGAAGCTTCCATGTTTACGTCTGAACGCCGGCTCGGTATTGGCCGAAGATGATCACGTGATCGGCACGACGCATGCGTGTGAGCCAATAATGAGTCCACGTTCAGACGTAAACATGGAAGCTCTGGACGTAAACAACGAGTGAGAATGACACAGATTGCTGAAGAAAGTTGTTTTTGCGCACAGAAAGTATTGTGTCTCTTGATCCACTGCATCACGTGACTGTTTTAATCATGACTTTAGTGTCTTTCTGGACCTTGAAAGTGTTGATTATAATGTCGAGTCATAAACCTCATCAAAAATATCTTCATTAGTGTCTGAAGATGAACGAACGATGACAGAATGATCATTTTTGGCTGAACTCTGTTTGATGTCTCAATCACTCCAGATCGCCTCTGCAAGGGCTGAAAGTCGACCTGAATGCTTTCAGAAGCAAACGCATCGCTCCTCTTCAGTACACTATGTGGAGAAAAATGTTTCATCATTTGAATCCAGGTAATTATCCACCATATACTTAATTAGCCGTGACCACATGATCTTTAATGTTTGTGAGCACAGTACAGACGGCACTGGTGGTTATTATCCGCTGTAACAGATGGTGTTATAGTGACAGAACAGCGGCGGTGTGAACGCCGCAGGATTCGCTGATTGATTGTAGGACACGGCGGGCTCGTGTTGGACTCGTTTGAGCAGCCTTCACAGCTCTTTCGTTTACATAAAAATGTAGAGTTACACCCATATCAGGAAGTGATGAATAACTGCAGTCGTCTGACTGACTGCTCCACTGATTTCAGGGTCAGAGTTTTAAGAACTAACAGATCAGGATAAAACACTTCAATATTGTAGTTACTGGTATATTTCATACTTTCATAGCACATATCTACAATATATACAGATTCCACTATGATTCTGGTTAATTTTATTAAAGGAAATCAATTTAATCAGTATCTGTGAGGCAGATTATATGCTGGTGAACTCTTAAAGTTGGTTATGATTTCACTTTTTCAACTTTAGTTAGTGTGTAATGATGCTGTTTGAGCAGAAACAATATCTGCAAAGTTACGACGCAAAGTTACGAGCTTCTTCCCGGGTTAGTGACATCACAAACCCTAAAATTTACATAAACCCCGCCTCCGAGAACACGCACCAAAGGGGGCAGGGCCATGTTGTGTTGCTTTAGAGAAGAGGAAGAGTTGTTGTAGTCGAGTGTTGTTGATGCCGTCATTTTACGCCGGACTGCTTCACAAACGAGGGTCGATTCAAGGAAAAAAGATGAACGTGACGACACATGCTAGTGATGAGTTGATCAACTCCACAGCAACTACATCAATTTATCCACTAACCGTTCAGAAACTTCTTCCTGAGTCTCTCCATCAGTTTGAACACTTTCCTCATTTTGTCTGCGTGAGATTCTCCAGCTTTGTTGTTGTTGAGCTGTTGAAGCTCCGCCCTCTTCTGGAGCAGCAGCTCATTTGCATTTAAAGGGACACACACAAAAACGGCGTGTTTTTGCTCACAATCAAATCTAATTTGACAAGCGATAATAAATGATCTGTGGGGATTTTGAGCTGAAACTTCACACACATTCTGGAGACACTTATATTACGTCTTGTGAAAGAGGCTTTTACTCTTTAAAAGTTGTAAACGTAAGTATTAAAAATGTACTGTTTTTTGAATCTCTAAAATATTCATGATTGAATCACAGCTGCCAGTATGACTTGCAATAGTAAATTGCAGATCATGGTTCATAACTGACTAAACTAAAGGTTATTAATATGATTGATGTGTCCACATAAAGTATGTCGCTCAAGTCTTCAATTATTCCGTGCATGAAATAGTTGGGCATGATGAAAAGGATGACTAATGACTCGCGGTTCAGTGAAGAAGTGAAGAAACGCCACGGCCAGTTCATTGAGCGAGCGGTTAGAAACAGTAAATCAGTGTACGGTTGATTATCGAGTCGTTTCGAACAGTTCATTAAAAGGACAGGCTACTAACACTGTCCTGACCAGAGCAACAGCAATAAGTGATTTGTGACAACGTGACAAAATCAATCACAGCCAATCAGAAGAGTGTGTGGGCGGAGTCACTTCTGCCTCACACTTGCAACGGAAGGGATTAGTGCGTAATAAAAGTTCACCCATTATAATATTATTCAAAATATGTCATGAAATACACAAGTCTTACATAATTTGACTTGTCTTTAATAATCAAAATGACATATTTAAACGTGAAAATATTTTCTTTATGCCTTAAAATGTTTGAAATCAGTGCCGTTTATGTCTTCCCAGGTCCTGCACCTCTGATGTTTGATGAGGACACGGCTCATCCCAGCCTACAGCTTTCCAGGAACAAAACCCAAGTGATCGAGAGTGACAGAATGATCAGTTACGCGTGCGACACCAAGCGCTTCCTCCAGTGCGTCAACATTCTGGCGACAGAGGGCTTCCAGTCGGGCAGCCACTACTGGGAGGTGAATGTGAGTAACAACCCTAAATGGGACCTGGGCGTCGCTCTGGAGTCGGTCAATCGTCGGGTCCGGGTCAAGCTGTGTCCTGAGAACGGGTACTGGACCCTGCGGCTGAGGAACGGCAGCCGGTACTCGGCTGGAACGCAGCCCTGGACGCCGCTGACGGTGACCACCTCGCCCAGCAGAATCGGGGTTTTCCTGGATTGTGAGGAAAGGAAAGTGTCTTTTTATAATGCGGATAACACGGCGCTGCTGTACTCCTTCTCCAGTGGGCCGAGAGGAAAAGCATTCCCCTTTTTCAGCACGTGCCTCAGTGAACGCGGTCAGAAAGCCCAGGCCATCCGCATCCTGCACTTCCCTATAGAGTGGGAGATGTGAAACGAAGCCTGCAGACTCTCCAGTGACATGTTCAAGATCCGCAGGCTGTAATGAGCCTCTGATTTCTACTGGTTTTCCATATTTTACACTTTTGATGCCAAGCGGTTCTCATGACGCGAATCAAAAGGACCACCGACGATTCTGAATTGGTTTTTGTGCCAGATGTTGATCCTGGAGACCTGATTTTGCATGATTTTACATGTTGATTAATAAAAGAAACATCATCTGATTATTTTTTTCAAATATTGAATTCGATTTCGTAGAATCTTTATTTTATATATATAGAATTAAATAAGGCTAATGTCTCACGAATGCTGAAAAAATTATTTTAGCCTGTTTGTCAAATAAGTGCTTTTATTTTATTTCATTTTATTTTATTCAGATAAAATTCTTTAGCCTGTAAGGTAAGAAGTTGCTTTATTATTTTTATATTATTTTATTTTGACAATTATTTAGTCTGTCTGGTGAGAAATTGCTTTATTATTTTATTTTATTTATTTTATTTTATTTTATTTTGACAAAATTCTTCAGCCTGTCTGGCAAGAAATTGCTTTATTATTTTATTTTATTTTATTTTGACAATTCTTTAGTCTGTCTGGTGAGAAATTGCTTAATTATTTTATTTTATTTTATTATTTTTATTTTATTTTATTTTGACAAAATTCTTTAGCCTGTCTGGCAAGAAATTGCTTTATTATTTTATTTTATTTTATTTTATTATTTTTGTTTTATTTTATTTTGACAATTCTTTAGTCTGTCTGGCGAGAAATTACTTTATTATTTTATTTTATTTTATTATTTTTATTTTATTTTATTTTATTTTGACAAAATTCTTTAGCCTGTCTGGCAAGAAGTTGCTTTATTATTTTATTTTATTTTATTTTATACAAAATTCTATAGCCTGTCGAGTAAGAAAGTGCTTTATTTAATTTTATTTTATCTTTATTAAGACAAAACTCTTGTTACTTTTATTTGATCATTTATTTATTTTAAATTTTTTCCACCTACATTTTTTTTTCCTTCCTCTTTTTTGGGAATTAGAAATACTGAAGAAATGGTAAGTAAATACTATATGATGTTTTATCCAGCTTTTTTATCTGATTCTGCAGAAATATTCCAACAGCATTCTGTGACATGCATATTGCTCAATATTCTTTTCATCGTTGCCTTTATAGATATGTACGAAAGGTAATTATAGATATTACATGGGAACTAATTAAAACACTTTGTTCTTTCCAGTTGGTTGTCCAGTCGTTTCCCTTTCATCACTGAAAAATTGAGCATGCCTCTGATTCCTGCTACATCAGTATTCAGCGTCGGTTTATCTTTAGTCTGTGGAGTTGGTTCTGTCCATCATTGTGTCGAGGCTCGGTGACAGGGCAGGAAGATGTTTACTTCTGATGAATGTCTAGCTCTTCCTTCCTCTGTAATGCAAAACAAGCTCCCTGTTACACAGACACCTTGATATGAATGCAGATCACTCGTACAGCATATAAAACATGTATGCCACAACGAAACATTCACTTGCAATTACATCTCATATTTAAATTGGTCAAACCAGTGCAGTTAGTCCATAAAGTGTGTGTGTGTGTGTGTGTGTGTGTGTGTGGGTGGGGTGGCATCCCGGATGCAGAAAATAGCAAGGATGGGGCTGCCATTATCTGTCGGAGCAGGCAAAGTGCATCAACATCCTCTTTCCTCCTGCCTCCTGCAAGGGGTCACACAAACAGAATAAGAGTCCGGCTGCCCTCAAACTACATTATTGCTGCCTTGGGACGGAGTTTTGGGGTGTTTCGGCTGCTGGAAATAAGAGTCAGTGCTCAGCCCTCCTCCACAGGGTCAGGTTGCCTTTAAACACACTGAACAGCCATGATTTAAACAGCCTATTAACATTCCAGCCCTCTGACTGGAGCGGCCGTCGCTTCCGTTTCTAAAGTTGGACGTGTTTGGGTTACACTTTATTTTAGAGTAATTTTGAATTTCTTTAAGAAACTTTGCAACTATATTGTAACTACAAGTCACTTTGCAACTACAGTGCACTGCAAAAAAGGTTTTTCTTAGTGTTCCAAATATCCAAAAATTCTTAAATCCTGATGTTTTACTAGATACGTTAAAGGACATAAGATATTTGTTCAAGGTTTTGGGAGGAAAAATCAAAATGAAGTGAAGCGTTTTGCAGCCAAAATGAGTTTTTGCTTAAAACAAGCCAAATTATCTGACAATGAGGTAAGAAAAATAATCTTGTTTCTGTTTGAAATCTTGTTTTTCTTACCCCAATAATTAAGCTTGTTTTAAGCAAAAACTCACTTCAGTTTGATTTTTTTTTCCAGAAAACAAGAAAAAATATCTTATGTAATTTTACTTATCTATTAAAAGCATCTGGATTTAAGAATTTTCAGATATTTGGGCTGGAAACAAGACAAAAATACTAAATAAGAAAAGCATTTTTTGTAGTGTACAACTAAATTGCAACTACAAGTAACTTTGCAACTACAAGTAATTCCGCAACTGCATTGCAACTACAAGTAACTTTGCAACATCATTGTAACTACATGTAACTTTGTGGCTAAATTGCAACTACAAGTAACTCCGTAACTACAAGTAACTTTGCAACTACAAATAATTTCGCAACTACATTGTAACTACAAATAACTTTGCAACTATATTGCAACTACATGTAACTACAAGTAACTTTTGCAACTACATTGTAACTACAAGTAACTTTGCAACTACATTGTAACTACAAATAACTTTGCAACTATATTGCAACTAGAAGTAACTCCACAACTACATTTTAACTACAAGTAACTTTGCAACTACAAGTAATTTTGCAACTACATTGTACCTACAAATAACATTGCAACTGTATTGCAACTACATGTAACTACAAGTAACTTTGCAACTACATTGCAACTAGAAGTAACTTTGCAACTACAAGTAACTGCAACTAAGTCTCATTACAGTGACATTAGACTGTAGACTGTTAGGCTAGTCAGTATAATGTGTGTTCGGGAACACCAAAATAAAGTATTAGCCTTGTTTGTACTAATGTTTTTATCCATGTTTTGAAAATTAGTGCATAATAAATATATTCTTTTCAGCTCGGATAAATGGTGTGAGATTCAACTTTGAGCATTGACTAATTTTCATTAGTCCACAAATGGTGTCGCACTAAAGTGGAAAAGTGCAAAGAAAGCGTTTGCCATTAAACTGAAGCTCCACAGTTGATCTGACCACAGAATTCGTAACTGCTGCGATCTCTGTAAATGTATGCGGGCCGTTCATTGGGTTGTATCTTGTTCTTGGCAGTTCTGTGAGTTCCTGGTGGCGAGTGACATGCTCTCATTTCCTTCTGATGAGCAGGAGAGCGGAGTAATGTGTTTCCTGACCCCAGGATGTGGAAGAAGAAACTGTGGCACTTCAAGGTCCAGTCCTTGAGCTGGACTATAGAGAACACGACAAGAGGAAATGCTGCACTTTTCATGTGGATACCGGAAAAGGTCAATAATAATAATAATAATAATTGTCAGTAGTTTTGATAGCTCTGTTTGGTAGTTTAGTGACGACGCAGCACAATACAACCTAAAAGTGTGGATCATGATTTTACTTCACACAGTTTTGTTCATGTGTTTAAAGCAATCTATTCAACACATTGACACTTCTCGATAATGTGTTTATTGCATCTTCCAAGTGACAAATGGCTCATATTTAAGTCCTGTGGAGTTTAATTGGACATGCAAACTTTAATGTCGGTAACAAAAAGTTAATAAGCGTGTTGATTTTGCCATCTCACTTCTTCCCTGCTGTCAATGAGTCTCTCAGAACAGACCTGACATCTATTTCTGGATTGCAACCCGCCAGCTAAGAACCGCTGTTAAAAGCAATGAGTCACAATTGCTAATTGCAACCTGTTCCAGCACACAATCTGCATTCAGAGAGAAATCAAGGCTTATTTATTTGCCGTTTAGCATATTTTTCCATCCAAAGCATTTTATAACACTTAAACTATCAGGAACAATCACTCTGGAGTGATGCAGGGTTGAATGTTCTGCTGAAGGGAGTAACGATAATGTAATAGAACATTTATAATGTCCTTTTGTTCATATAGATAGATTTATTGCCATTAGAGTCAACGGATTAAGCAAA
Source organism: Zacco platypus (assembly GCA_038088235.1). NCBI lineage: Eukaryota > Metazoa > Chordata > Actinopteri > Cypriniformes > Xenocyprididae > Zacco > Zacco platypus. The sequence goes on from CM076079.1 coordinate 851,370, forward strand.
CATCCATCTGCCAGTCGTGAATATAGCTGTTAAAGATTCAAGTCAGTTCATTAGCCAGTGGCGTAGTGTTTGTACATGTGCCAGGTAACATTATGACTGAAGAATCCCCTGCCCCTTCATAGCATTCACACTAATGAACGCTTCAAGAGCCAAATCAAACATGAAGCATGCCTGTGAAAACACACACACACACACACACACACACACACACACACACCGCTGCCTGCCCCTGGTTGTTTCACCTCACGCCGGCTGCTTCATTTAGTTATTGTTTCAGATGGTACTCTTCATTTCAGAGTGCTGTTATTTTTAAAAAACATAATTTCAAACAATCCATGCCATGCATAATAATGCTGCGTTGAAACCTTGAAGTGCACTCTCAAAATGCTGGGTTAAAAACAACCGAAGTTGGGTTGAAAATGAGCAGCAATTGGGTTGTTTTGACCCAGCGGTTGGGTTAAATGTTTGCCAAATGTGCTGGGTGGTTTCATTTAACTCAATTATTGTTTAAAAATGACTGTATGTCTGGATTAAAATGAACCCAAAATATGTTGGAAATGAAAAATCAGACACATAATTACTAGAGGAAACAATAATAATCAAAAGGTGAACATTTATTAATAAGCAATTTAATAAATGTTTATTGTTTATTTATTATTCATTAAACTTATTAATAAATGTTCATTTCCAACATATTTTGGATTCATTTTAAGCAAGAAATACAGTAATATTTAAACAATAGTTGAGTTAAATAAAACTAACCAGTGGGTTGGGTCAAACATTTAACCCCATCGCTGGGCTAAAACAACCCATTCACTGAGTTAAAAAATAACCCAATCACTGGGCTAAAACAACCCTTTTACTCAATTAATACAACCCAATTGCTGGGCTAAAACAACCCATTCGCTGGGCTAAAACAACCCATTTGCTGGGTTAAAATAACCCAATTGCTGGGCTAAAACAACCCATTCGCTGGGCTAAAACAACCCATTTGCTGGGTTAAAAATAGCCCAATCGCTGGGTTAAAATAGCCCAATCGCTGAGTTAAAAATAGCCCAATTGCTGGGCTAAAACAACCCTTTTACTCAATTAATACAACCCAATTGCTGGGCTAAAACGACCCATTCACTGAGGTAAAAATAGCCCAATCGCTGGGTTTGTCCATTTCTGTTTTTAACCCAGAATTTTTTGCAGTGTGGGAATGGTCAGATGGGATGTGAAGTCCATTGATCTTCATATCTCACCTGGACTCATTCAGATGTCTCAGATCACTCCTGAGACCAGCATTTATATTCAGACACCCTCAACCCACTGCTGTCACACTAAAGTCAAGGATTTCAGGACTTCAAACGGGGGCATTCACGCTCTCCGTGAGATTAACACAAAACACATGTCCAGTGGACAGCAGTGAACTGCAGTGGTCAACGCTTCATCAGTTTGGAGTGAAGCTCAGGGTCCAGACACTTGTGACACTGCAGACTGGGCAGGAACAGAGCTATCACGGGCGTTTATGAAGCAAAGGAGGCAGATGAGTGAGTCAGAGGAAAAGGAAATGATTGTAAATCCATTCAGAACTTCAGGATTCTCTTTTCAACAGGAAAAAGAGCGTTTTATTCCCGTCGTCCTGTGGCACATCCTCTTTCAGAGACGCTTCTGTGGGTTTCACCTGAATCTGAGGCGCTTCTGCTCGCTTTATTAAATGACTTCGGAAAACGCGCAGGTTTGCTAGAATATCTAAAACCCCGGAGGACTGGAAACCTGGAAATGAAGAGAGATTGTACGCTTTTCTGTCGGATTTGGATTGGGATTCCCTTCTTCTCAGGTGAGATTAACGCGAGAACTCCAGCAGAACTTTCGCGTTTTGACGCTAGAACGCAAACTAAAGCTCACATTATGAGAAACGAGGCTGTCAAAACTGCGCGAAAGTGCGTAACGTTTGAATCTACAAAACTTTGCATGCAAAAGTTTTTTGTATGTGTATCAACTCTTTCCTGAGTATCAACGCGAATCCAGATGCACGTGATCCAAATCAGGCTATTCTGCTCATAACTTGCGTGGGGATTTATTGAAAATGGCATGGAATTTGCTTCATTATTCATAATTCTTAATGAATGTCTGTGGGTTTGATGGACTGTGTGAGATATATCACTAGAGGGAGCTTGTCTTTATGTTTTCCTGGTCACTGGATGTTGTTAATTGGTCTTAATGAAGTGTTTATTAATGCACTAGAGTGCCCTCTGACAGCATTTGCTGGTGTTTTCTGTTATGGATATCCCGCATATTATTATTATTATTTGCTGTGGTATTTCTTAAGTACACAGTTTTATTCCAGCAGAACACCTCTGGAACCAGAGCCTCGATCAGGGGGTTCAGAATCAGCCAATCATAACACTGATCCGGTCGAGGCTCTGAAATCCCTGTTTCATGGAAGTTCCCAGATAAAGACATACTCAAGAGCTTCAGTCAGCGCAGGGGTCAAAGTTTGGAAAACTCACTCCTCCGGAGTGTTGCCAGGTTACATATCAAATCGAGACGACTCTGGCAGAAGGATGCGCTTTCTGTCGACGCTTGAACCCCACCTATAGATGTCTGCATTAAAATGAAAACCACATGGAGACCCTGTGTTTGTCTCTGCTCCAGTCCAAACTGCGTTTTTAAGGTTGATTTCAAGAGCACGACTGATATAGACGAGTATCAGTCAACTGCATTTGAAGATTTGCATTCGGAAGCGTGTAAAGGTTTACTGAGAAAGCTGTTGGCCGACTTCAAGACGGTATCGGTAGTGTCTCGTATGATGGAAAGTCATTTCTCTCTGGAGATTCCTCTGATTAAACTGTAATATCTCATCATCAGCTCTCCAGAATGTTTGTAATATGAAATATGACTGAACTTTAATTGTAAAACCATCGAGATCTGGCTTTCAGACACGTGCTTCACATTAGATGTGCTGATTGTGTTGTTGTATATGGAGGTCGTTGTTTGACATCTCAGTGTTTTATTGATATTCCTGGATAAAGTGAATAATGTTCTGTCACTCTAGGATGTGTGCGATGAACAAACCCGTAACTTTCAGTTCTAAACTTGACTTGAAGTTGACGTTGAAATCATGTGACCTGAGGAGAGGTGTGGACTTTACCTGGCAGATGATAAATATTAATCACCATTATATAATCTTATGGTAGTTGTTTTGGGGCTGTCATTGGTTTTCATGCAATTTGCCAAAAATCAACAGCAAGGAGTCAAATATGAATGAGAACTTATGATATTTAAGACTTGAAGTTTATGCAAATCTGTTTACACTAAACACAAATAGCAATAAATACCACTTATTATGAGTATAAATAATGTTACTAGTTCATCTCAGTGTGCAAATAGTCTACACTCTAAAAAATGCTGGGTTAAAAACAACCCAAGTTGGGTTGGAAATGGAGAAACCCAGTGTTTGGGTTGTTTTAACCCAGTGTTTGGGTTAAATGTTTGACCCAACCTGCTGGGTATTTTTATTTAACTCAACTATTGTTTAAAAATTACTGTATTTCTTGCTTAAGATGAACCCAAAATATGTTTGAAATGAACATTTATTAATAAGTGTAATGAGTAATAATTAAACATTAAATGGCTTATTGATAAA
>CM076079.1:860000-927500 GCA_038088235.1 Zacco platypus
AATCCCCAGCAGAACCGTAAGAAGGCCTGACGTCCGGTCTCTACCGCAGTGTGCTTTGAATTACAAACAAGCGATACAGTATGAGCCTCATCCGTCTCTGCCGAGGGGTTAACCCCTGCTAACTGCTTATGTATTACTCGAGTCATATATCACACTGACAGGTTAACAGTCAGCAACTGCTACACACAGCATCCCTGTGAAAGAAACGTATATATCCATATGGAAAGGATCTGGCACGCAGATCATGCCAATTTAGCATCGAATCTGTGGTTGATTTCAAAACGATGGCCTAATATCTGTAAGACCTTCCAAACGTCTCTGCTTCTCATTCCTCGGTGCCGTCCAACTGTGTCTGCGGGCCGGGCTCTGGCAGAAAGTGCGTGTTTGTGTGAGATAAAGCCGTGGAGCGCAGCGCTGCGAGTCTGTGTCATCTTCACATGTGGGAGAATGAATGAGAGACGCCGCGGATGAGAAGTGACCGCTCGCGCTGTGAGATCTTAATGCTCGTCATAAATCTTTTGGAGTCAGCATGTAGGCAACTCAATCTTTCGCTTTCAAACGGGTAAAGCATTTGAAGACGGATCACATTCAAACCTCAAGCTGTTTCTGCTGCGAGGTTGTGATCGGTGCGTGAAGCATGATGTAGGCCTTGGTCCGTATGAAGGGTAAATTGTGTTTTCTGTGAGGAATCAAGACTTGGTTCTGATCGTACGCAGTGATATTTTCTCCTCTCCTCATATCACAGACATGATTTGTTTTTATCTCTTCTTAATGTCCCTGTGGAAGTTTCCATCAGCAGTGCTTGTAATGTAAATCTCTCGGTTTGAATTATTTGTTTGACGTCTGTCTCGTTTGACGAGCAGGTTTCATTTTTTTGGTCCTTCACGATGTTGTCATCAGGGTTGAGGAGTAACGAAATACAAGGAACTCAGTGACGTATTTAAAATACAAAATTTGAGTCACTGTATTTCATTTTAAATGGGTGGTAATCAGATTACAGTTACATCTGAAAAGTGTTTTAGATTACCAAAGTCATTACTTTGAGTTTTAATGTCATTTAAACAGCGATTGGTGATTCTCTGACTCTGACCGTCTGAAAAAGAGTTAAGATTCATGTTTTCCACTGTTTTCATGTTTTGTGAGTCATTTTATAATTCACTCGTCACTGCAACTTTTTCTCACAATTTGTTTTTTCTCTCACAATTGAGAGTTTGTATTTCATAATTCTGACTTGTTTTTCTCAGGATTGCGAGATTTAAACTCACAATTGCAAGTTATAAAGTCAGAATTGGGAGAAATAAACTTGCAATACTGACTTTTTTTCTTGCAATTGTGAATTTAGTATGTGAGTTTATATCTCATAATTCTGACTTTTCTCAATATTGTGAGTTTATATCTCATAATTCTGACTTTATAACTCACAATTGCAACTTTATATCACTCAATTCTGAGGGAAAAAGTCAGAATTGTGAGATAAAAACTCACAATGACCTTTTTTGTGTTTGTTCCACACTTATTAGTATTCCAAAGTATTCTAAAGTATTTAGATTAAGTTACTAAACTTGAGTAATGTAACGAAATACGTTACAAATGACTTTTTAAAGCATGTATTTTGTAATCTGTAGTGAAATACATTTTAAAAGTAACCTACCCAGCCCTGGTTGTCATGAAAAATCGGGTGCTCCCTCGAAATCTGGTTAGTTATTATACTAAGTACGTGCAAATCCAGTCACTAGCTCCACCTTCTCGATGACATCACGCATGTCGTTAAAGATGGCAAGCGATGATTGGTTGGGAAGCAACCTAAAGTCTGAGATGTTTCTTCAAAATCACATAATCTGACACAGTGATGATCATAACAGACAAAAATATGGTGTAGTCTGAACCGGCAGTGTGTATAGTGATAATAATAATAAGTGATCCCTAATTTGCACTAGAGGTTGTGATTGACAGATTCATCATACAATATTTGACAATTACTTGTAACTGTTTGGCCAATTATATCTCCCAGTGTTCCTTTTTTAGTATATTTTATTATAGTTTTTATTAACATTAGTAACACCAATTTTTATTTTTATATTTTTCCATTTAAAAGTTTTGTGTGATTTTGTCATTTTTAAAAAATTTTTTTTTTAAATGGTTATGTTTTATTACTGTTTTAGTTTTAGTTATTTTAGGACATCATCTTAAACTAAATTAAAATGAGAAATGTTTATAATTTCTTTTTATTGTATTTGATGTTTATTTTATTTCCAGTACTGAAAATTATTTTTTTAAATGGTTTTAGTTTTGGCAGCGGCTATTTACACTAGGTAAAAATAGTGATAGATTCTATTTACACCATCAGTTCTTTGCAATGAGAGAAAATAGTAATTAGATGCTATCTATAAATTGGCAGATGCTATTTACACCGCAGTATTTTTGTACTTTAACAGGATGCATGTGTATAAATGATTATATTTATTAAAATTATTAAATAGATGCTGCCTTATTGGGAGAATATAATCCCTTAACCCTTCCCAATAAACACATTTAATATCATTCAACACTCATTCTGTGAAGTCGACAAAAGGCAGATTCGAATGCGCGTCAATCGTGTTAAAATCTGGATCTGTGAGCCTCACGCGCCACTGAAGATGTTGTAGTCCATGCGTCTTTTTGGAAAAAAAAACAGACATTAGTGGGCGGGGCTAGTGTAAATAGCGTACTTAGTGTAAATAGACACTCCATTAAGGTTTAGTTAACTGGACTGTCATCTACAGCAGCGTTTGACCCTCCTCCCAGAATGCTTTAGAGGTGTCCAGGTCTGCATCCGAAATCACATACTTCCAACACTATGTGACAAAAGAAGTAGGCATTAGTACGTCCAGATTACATTCATCCTGCATAGAACATACTTTTTTAGTGGTCGTGAAGTAAGTACTTGTTCAAAATAAGTAATAAGAGAGGATCCTGTTAGAAGAGAAAGGTTGAGCGTGGAATATCTTTATCTTTAAAAGTCTGAAAGGTCAAAAGCTTCATCTTTTTGGGCTGTGCGTTTCTATCCTGCTATTGGATGTGATTTATTTGAATTTCAACCCTGAATCTATGACTGAAACATGCTCAGAAATCACCGCATTAAAGTTTATGACACGGTTGTTGTTTTCCTTCGGCTGTCGGGCTGGGAATCATTGAGCTCAAACTGGTAGTTAAAACCAAAGCAGACGTGATGCACAGGTTTTGAGATGGAAATCAATATTAAATATTTCACATTTATCCAACACACACTGGTGAAATCCAGCCATCAATCCTCAGAGCTGAAATACTGCCGCAGAAAAGCCACCAGGATGTTCATGTCGAACTGTAAACAGTCATCGACTCGCCATCAAATATTTACCAAATTCTATTGTGGGCTTGTGAGGCCGGATGCGTCTGAAACAGATGGATTGTTCACATTAAATCCACTGGTCCAGAAATATTCCTTCTGATTGACTTGTGTGCTTTTATGGAGTCACAGAGACAGGCATGGAAATCATTTTGCTCTGCTAGACTGAAGAGAAAGAGAGGAGATGCTGCTTCAACTGTATCTCTTACCGTATATGTGAATCTCTGCCATAGCTGTGCCAAACCAAGCAGAACAAAATTCATTCATCATATAATATACTCAGGGTCGAGGAGTAACGAAATACAAGTAACTCAGTTTCGTATTTAAAATACAAAATGTGAGTCACTGTATTTCATTTTAAATGGGTGGTAATCAGATTACAGTTACATCTGAAAAGTGTTTTAGATTACCAAAGTGATTACTTTGAGTTTTAATGTCATTTAAACAGCGATTGGTGATTCTCTGACTCTGACCGTCTGAAAAAGAGTTAAGTTTCATGTTTTCCACTGTTTTCATGTTTTGTGAGTCATTTTATAATTCACTCGTCACTGCAACTTTTTCTCACAATTTGTTTTTTCTCTCACAATTGTGAGTTTGCATTTCACAATTCTGACTTCTTTTTCTCAGAATTGCGAGATTTAAACTCACAATTGCAAGTTATAAAGTCAGAATTGGGAGATATAAACTTGCAATACTGACTTTTTTCTTGCAATTGTGAATTTAGTATGAGTTTATATCTCATAATTCTGACTTTTCTCAATATTGTCAGTTTATATCTCATAATTCTGACTTTTCTCAATATTGTGAGTTTATATCTCATAATTCTGACTTTTCTCAATATTGTGAGTTTATATCTCATAATTCTGACTTTTCTCAATATTGTGAGTTTATATCTCATAATTCTGACTTTTCTCAATATTGTGAGTTTATATCTCATAATTCTGACTTTATAACTCACAATTGCAACTATTTCTGAGGGAAAGTCAGAATTGTGAGATAAAAACTCACAATGACCTTTTTTGTGTTTGTTTCACACTTATTAGTATTCCAAAGTATTCTAAAGTATTTAGATGAAGTTACTAAACTTGAGTAATGTAACGAAATACGTTACAAATGACTTTTTAAAGCATGTATTTTGTATCTGTAGTGAAATACATTTTAAAAGTAACCCACCCAGCCCTGAAAATACAGCTTTGTTAAATGTTTCATTCTACAGAATTCATTCAAAGTCAGAGTAGGATGTCTTTTTCCACAAATTTTGTATGTATGCAAATTGGTACAAGTTGTGCAGTTAATTCTCATATTGTAATTTCAGAAAGTTTTGTGATATTTTTCCCCTCCCCAAATTTGTCACTACCGAAAACACAACAATAAATAATTTAATAAGAAGGGTCACAATGATGTATTAAGATTTTATCTACCATGTAAATATATTTTTTGCTATTTGTTTTTTAAATAGTTTTCACAGGTAAATCAATAACAATTACAATTTTTCAAGTGTAATTTATGAGATTTGTTGTATTTTGAATCCAATTTTTATTAGTAAAAGATTCATCAAACTGAGTTCAAAGTTAAGGATTCATTAGTTTGAATAAACATGGACTCAAACACATCTTCGTTAATAATTCGATATGCTTTATTTTTGACAAAACATTCCACGTTTAATGTGTCGGCACTAAAATTATGTTTATTTCCCCCACATAAATAGTTTCCACCAAAACAATGATGTCACTACCAAAACATGTGGTGAAGTTTCGGTAATGACAATTTTAGATTTCAATTTTACAAATGCTTGTCAGCTCATGGTTATTCTTGCTTATAACTTCAGTGGATTCAGAAGCTGATTTACAGGTACAGTGATGTCAGAGGCAGCGTTGTCTGAATTCCTCAGAGGTTTGTCTGTAGATAAGGAGGTTGTGATTAATAAAGCTTCTCGTGGGATGCTTTGGGTTATTTTCAGGCCATGGCTAAAAAGTTTGATTTATTCAGTTTATTAAACTCGAAATTGACCCCTTTTACTAACAAGACCACACTTGAAATTGATTAATGTTAACCAATGCTTGCAAAACCAAATAAAGAAATGAATCACTTTACAATAAGCTGTTGTTTTAGGCTACTGTGGCCTTTATAAAATCTCCCAAAAGCATCATAAGCCTAAGCAGATTGTATTTGCCACCAACGGTCTCTATTATCTCACGATGCTTTTGAGAAACGCAGCCCAGTTTTATTAAGAAATACATCACATTCAAAAAAATAACGAATGACTCTTTGATACCACGAGATTCTGTGTGCTCATTTCCACTGTTTTCCCTCTATAAACTTGTCATATTAAAGTTACACTTGTTGATGTGATTCAGAGGCTTTTGTTTTGATTGTCAAAGTCTCCCTGTCGTCGTTTGGCGCTAATGAGAACCAGGTGTGCCTCATAACTCCTCGTGACATGTTCATACTCCCGTGTCCTCTGAGAGACATTTATACCATCAGCACGCAAAAGACCAATTAACATTTTCACGATGACATTTTGACCTCTCTGTCCCACTGTCAGCTAAACACAAACCAGATTAAGGGCGTTTTAATGTGCTCAAGGAACGTTTAGTTAAAGAATCAGTAATCACTGTTCAATCTGTTGATGGTTATCTGGGTAAATCCAATTGATGATGCCAGATAATGAACAATACCAGTGGAACTGAGGTGCATTTTGTCTAATGAGAGCATAATTGACAAAAACAAAGAAAAACTAAATAAAAATGTGCCTAAAGGTGTGGATATATTTACTGCTGTAGTTGGTGAATTTGTGAAATGCCTGACATCACACGGTCAGAAAGATTTCTCCAAGCAGATAAGTTTCACATAAGCTGTGTGAGCTGTGTTTCATAAATCGCTACATTGGTGACAATAGACAATGGGCCATTTTGTGCACAATTCGTTAGTTTTACTGCACCTTAAAGGGCCCTATAACGCCCTTTTACAAGATGTAATATCAGTCTCTGGTGTCTCCATAATGTGTCTGAAGTTTCAGCTCAAAATCCCCCACAGATCATTTATTATCGCTTGTAAAATTTGCCCCATTTGGGTGTGAGCAAAAACACGCCGTTTTTGTGTGTGTCCCTTTAAATGCAAATGAGCTGCTGCTCCAGAAGAGGGCGGAGCTTCAACAGCTCAACAACAACAAAGCTGGAGAATCTCACGCAGACAAAATGAGGAAAGTGTTCAAACTGATGGAGAGACTCAGGAAGAAGTTTCTGAACGGTTAGTGGATAAATTGATGTAGTTGCTGTGGAGTTGATCAACTCATCACTAGCATGTGTCGTCACGTTCATCTTTTTTCCTTGAATCCACCCTCGTTTGTGAAGCAGTCCGGCGTAAAATGACGGCGTCAACAACACTCGACTACAACAACTCTTCCTCTTCTCTAAAGCAGCTCAACATGGCCCCGCCCAGTGTTCTCAGGGGCGGGGTTTATGTAAATTTGAGGGTTTGTGATGTCACAAATCGAGGAATGAGCTCGTTGTAGTCCCTACCAGCCATTTGTTGTAGTCCTTAATTCTTTAAAAGAAAATATTGAACTTTGAGTGTCTTAACTTTGCTGATGTTGTTTCTGCTCATACAGCAACATTACACACTGACTAAAAATTGTAAACTGCGTGAGCTTATGTCATCCATTAGATTGAAAGATCTGAAAAGGCCCAAACATTTACCCGTCCATAGCCCCTCCCCTCGAAGAAATCAGGACAAAAGTGGTTGAAAGTGAACAAGAGAGACTGATTAATACACCAGGAGTAAACAGGAATGTGTCTGTCTTATCTACTTGCAATCCGATCGACCAAAAGGCATTTAGGTGTAAACAGGGCCATCGAGTTGTCATTGAGCTCCTGAAGCGTGGCGTGAATTCCATTTGCTTGTAACAGAAATATTGGCAGCGTCAAGTAGAACTGCAATGTCATTTATATTGGACTAAAAAGCCAAACAAGAGATGGGACTTTGCCTCATTATTTCAGAGGTGCACCACACAGTGAAATTACATCCAAGGGTCTGTCAGGATGAGTTTTAGAGTCTGGAACAAAAAGAGAATTTGACTGTTTTTACTGTGAACTTACTGATGGTGATTTCACTTTTAATGATGATGATGATGCTTTGCTCTTCCTCTAGGTCTGGTGACTGGGTTTTCTATGAGTCCACCTACTCTTGACAACACCAAAGACCAGCTCGTGATTAACGCTAGCGACACATTGACCATTACATGCAGGTACAATCTAATTTTCTATTTTAAACTCTGTCTAAAAGTATTTTAATCAGCATTTTGCTATATTTTTTTATAATTGTTTTGAAAAAAAAAGAAAAACAAAAGAACATACCGTAGCAGGTGGAGAGTTCGGGGCGGGGCTTCTGTAGCAGGTGGAGAGTTCGGGGCGGGGCTTCTGTAGCAGGTGGAGAGTTTGGGGCGGGGCTTCTGTAGCAGGTGGAGAGTTTGGGGCGGGGCTACTGTAGCAGGTGGAGAGTTTGGGGCGGGGCTTCTGTAGCAGGTGGAGAGTTTGGGGCGGGGCTACTGTAGCAGGTGGAGAGTTTGGGGTGGGGCTACTGTAGCAGGTGGAGAGTTTGGGGCGGGGCTACTGTAGCAGGTGGAGAGTTTGAGGTGTGGCTACTGTAGCAGGTGGAGAGTTTGGGGTGGGGCTACTGTAGCAGGTGGAGAGTTTGGGGCGGGGCTACTGTAGCAGGTGGAGAGTTTGGGGCGTGGCTACTGTAGCAGGTGGAGAGTTTGGGGCGGGGCTACTGTAGCAGGTGGAGAGTTTGGGGCGGGGCTTCTGTAGCAGGTGGAGAGTTTGGGGCGTGGCTACTGTAGCAGGTGGAGAGTTTGGGGCGGGGCTACTGTAGCAGGTGGAGAGTTTGGGGCGGGGCTACTGTAGCAGGTGGAGAGTTTGGGGTGGGGCAGCGCCAGAGGGTGTTTAGCTGCTGTGGAAATTATGAACTCTCACAGTACCTTAAATGTACATTTTCCCCCCTCACATTGACATTCATTCTTTCTGAAAATCTTAATGTTGATAAAAAAAAGTCCATGGACACATTAGACATCAGTAACCCTAATGCATCTAGGTTAAATTACTTTTTGGTGCTGAATGGGATAAAATGTCTAGTTAAATAAACAATCAAGGCCTGGATTTGGTCATTTTTGATTGAATAATTGGATAAGCCTGTGAGCTTTTACAAAAACAAGGCGAATGTTACATTTGGAATTGATCGGATGGTTAAGTTTAGAAATAAATGTGGTATGAACATACAGGGAGGCGATCCAACATATTTAGCTCTAATCCCTTCGAAATTTACAGACATTTCTTGCCAAGAATTCCTAGAATAAATAGTTTTAAGCAGTTACAAACATATACCTTTTTTTGGGCCACCTCTCAGGGTGATCGATGAGCAGTATTAAGCAAAGTCATGGCGGGAGTTCAAAAATCACTGTATTTCATAATCTGATTGAGGAACACATCATTTTAAATGTCATTGCCTTTTCCTTTGCCATCTACAAACCTGTCTGTTCTTTCAAGCATTGTTTTCAAGACATATATGCTTTTCAAGCAAAAAAAAAGCAATAATTTTTGCAAGTAATTCAGGCAAGCATTACTATTATTATGTCTCATACTTAGGATTAAGGATTTAAACAACCCCCCTCCTCTATATATTTCATATTGAGAGAAGACTGCTATTACTTTTCTAAATATTTAGACTAGTTTTGAGGGTAACGCATTACAAGTAATGCAACTTACGTAATCAGATTACTTTTTTGAAGTAACTAGTAAAGGAACACATTACTTTTAAATTTACAAACAAAATATTTGAGTTTCTTTTTCAAATAAATAATGGAAGTTACTTTGTTTTTGTGAACATGATGAGTATTGTAGCTCCAGACTAAATGTCACTTGCAAACAAGACAGATTCAGTATTCCTCAAAATGAATGAAAACTAATAATTATTTAAATATATTAAATTACACAAATATATTTTATGTACATAATCTCACTTTATTAACCAGTGTCTTTGCTGCTGACCTTTGATTATCAAATTTACCTATACCAATAAACAAAAATGACTTTAGATAAACATCACATTTGTTTCATTTTTGTTTTTACTGCTGCATGCTCTACTGTACAGGCATGAATTTGCATTTTCTTCAACTCGAGGCTTATTCTTTTCACTTTCGAAAAAAAAAAAAAACAGCCAGCTCAGGTGATAAAATGTAATGCAAGAGTAATGCAACGTATTACTTTCCACAAAATAGTAACTAAGTAACATAATTAGTCACTTTTTTAGGGAGAAAGGGAATATTGTAACACATTACTTTCCATGAAAAATAAGTAAGTAACATAATTAGTTACTTTTTTAGGGAGTAACGCAATATTGTAACACATTACTTTCCATAAAAAGTAACTAAGTAATGCAATTAGATACTTGTTTAGGGAGTAACGCAATATTGTAACGCATTTCTTTCCTCAAAAAGTAACTAACATAATTAGTTACTTATTTAGGGAGTAAAGCAATATTGTAACACATTACTTTCCACAAAAAGTAACTAAGTAACATAATTAGTTACTTTTTTTGGAAGTAACACAATATTGTAACGCATTACTTTCCTCAAAAAGTAGCTAACATAATTATTTACTTTTTTAGGGAGTAAAGCAATATTGTAACGCATTACTTTCCTCAAAAAGTAACTAACATAATTAGTTACTTTTTTAGGGAGTAAAGCAATATTGTAACACATTACTTTCCACAAAAAGTAACTAAGTAATGCAATTAGATACTTGTTTAGGTAGTAACGCAATATTGTAACGCATTACTTTCCATAAAAAGTAACTAACGCAGTAAGATACTTTTTTAGGGAGTAAAGCAATATTGTAACAGATTACTTTCAATAAAAAGTAACTATGTAATGCAATTAGATACTTTTTTAGGCAGGAACGCAATATTGCATTACTTTTAAAAGTAACTTTCCCCAACACTCGTTTACATTGAAGGAGGGGTCTAGAAACGGAGCCTTAATCAAACTTTATCTAATCAGCGAGATTCAGTTTTGTCTAGAAGATGGGGTATAAATCAATTTTGATTTGATTTGATCTCCTTAAAGTGATAGTTCACCCAAAAATGAAAATTCTGTTATCATTTACTCCCCCTCAAGTAGTTACAAACCTGCATGAATGTCTTTCTCCTGCTGAACACAAAAGAAGATCTTTTTAAAGAATATGGGTAACAAATTTTCTTTTGTGGGTGAACTTCAAGCTCAAAATGTGGGTTGTGTTCGATGTTGTAGTGAAATATTTAGAACAGCACTGACTTTAATGTGATTACGTGACCCTGTTCCTCCAGGGGACAGCGGACTCTGGACTGGAGCTGGCCTGAAGAGTCTTTGGGTAAAATCGAGATTATTGATCGGCAGCATCAGCAGTCACCTGGTGACACGCCGGGCCACAGAGCGCTCAGGGTGAAGGAGTGTGAAGGGGAGCCTGGGAAACCCTACTGTAAGTCATTAATACTGACCGACACCCAGGCTAATGACTCAGGGTACTACCGCTGCTTCTACCAGGACATCAAAGCGGTCATCGATGGGACCACGGCAGCCAGCGTTTTCGTCTTTGTGCGAGGTGTGTTTTCGCTGTATTATTGCGCTTGATATTGTAATAATGATTATTAATGTCGATTAGTAAACATTTGTGTGGGAAAATGACAAAACTAAAGTTAAGAACTGTTCATTACAGCAACCATTTGAAAACTCTCTTCACATTAATACCTCACTTTGATCATTTTAGTAGGCTATTCCAACTGGAAATAAATTACATGCAGAAACAAACTTCATCTTCTACATAATATTATAATGAAAACATTATAATTGTGTGCTTGGGACATTGTAATCAGGCTCTCAAAAATTATATAAAAATATTGATTTAGATTTATCGGCCAATATATCGATTATCGGCTTTTAAATAGAAAGAATTATCGGTTATCGTCCAATATTTTCATATCAGTGCAATATGTTTCATATCTTGTTAATTGTACCAGTATGAGGACTCCAGTGGTGTGTAAATGTTATTGTTTCCTGAGAATTAGCCTGTAGTTAATGTTGAAGTTCTGGACAAATGGACTGCAATTCTTCCTCGTCCATTTGTCTAAACACATACTTAACCTTTGAAAGAATGGATGTTATTGCTGAAGGAAAAACATTTCCCTCAAAAGAAATATTTTATATCCTTATAGAGTTAGTTGAATATCAGTGTCTGGTCCCTTTTGCAATCTGTGGCATTTTCCCGAGGCAAACCAAATCACAAATCCCGTTTTTATTTGACTCCCTTCAGAGAATGCTTGGCCGGGCTGTCTTTGTCTAAAGTTTCTATTTTCTTTGGGGAACGGACAAAGACATCATAAACACCAGAAGGTCACAGACGAACATGTTAAGAACATGTTTGGTTTAGCCCTGCGACGGCCCACGATTAGGAAAGAGCTTTTATACTGAATAAACCAAAGATAAGAAAGTTAATAAAGAGACGCTACATGATGCCAAATCTGACCACGTCCTCCTTTTCATGTATAAGGAAGAATATTTATTTTGAGGTGGATGCTTTGAGTGCATTATCACCTCAGTAAGGATGGGAGTTTAGTTTATTTACTCATTAACGTTACATTTGGACGTCAAGCCTGGATTCATATATAAATGGGCCTTTTCAGCACAAATCTTTTATCCAACACTCATTCAGTCATGTCACTTGTAGGTTTATGTGGGAAGGGAAACCTTTTGAATCCAGGCCTACTATTCCCGTCCAACTTTACAGAACATGTTTTTAATTTAAATGCCATTTCCAAGTCTCATTTCAATCATTTTTGATTAATCTTGGGGCAGTTTTTCCCATAAAACACTAAGTTGTAGTGACCAAAAAGACAAAAAAGGACATAACAGTATTTCTTACAATCCAGCGAAGTTCACATTTATCCCATATTCACATTCCAAAACAGTCTGTCGATTGACCTGGACTTGCTGGAAGAGCACATGATTACTTTGGTTTGGATTAGTTGGACATCACTGGCACCGGAACTAATTCTTGCAGGTTATCAGTGATTTTGGACACAAAACCAGCGTAGGCTATCAGAAGACTTGTAATACAGCATTGTAATGAGTCTTTATGGTGCTTTTTTTTTAATGTATATTTGGCCTTTTTGGAGTTTGGAGACATTGAGCATTTAGATTTTGCCACAACTTTACTTCTTGTAAACACAATACTTCACTCAAACTCATAATCGCAGGAACCATTTCGCATGAAACTGTGGCGTACACTGATTTTAATCGCAATAAACAAGCATGTAAACACCTTAATCACATCATTACCACTCTGATCAAAGTTTGCATGTGCTCGGATGTGATCAGATGTGCTCGGGTGTGATCGGATGTGATCGGGTGTGATCGGATGTGATCGGATGTGATCGGGTGTGATCGGGTGTGATCGGGTGTGATCGGATGTGCTCGGGTGTGCTCGGGTGTGATCGGATGTGATCGGGTGTGATCGGGTGTGATCGGATGTGATCGGGTGTGATCGGGTGTGATCGGATGTGCTCGGATGTGATCGGGTGTGATCGGATGTGATCGGGTGTGATCGGATGTGATCGGGTGTGATCGGATGTGATCGGATGTGATCGGGTGTGATCGGGTGTGATCGAATGTGATCGGATGTGATCAGATGTGATCGGGTGTGATCAGATGCGATCGGGTGTGATCGGATGTGATCGGATGTGATCGGGTGTGATCGGATGTGATCAGATGTGATCGGATGTGATCGGGTGTGATCGGATGTGATCGGGTGTGATCGGATGTGATCGGGTGTGATCGGATGTGATCGGGTGTGATCGGGTGTGATCGGATGTGATCGGGTGTGATCGGGTGTGATCAGATGTGATCGGTTGTGATCGGGTGTGATCGGGTGTGATCGGGTGTGATCGGATGTGATCGGATGTGCTCGGGTGTGATCGGATGTGATCGGGTGTGATCGGGTGTGATCGGGTGTGATCAGATGTGATCGGGTGTGATCGGATGTGATCAGATGTGCTCGGGTGTGATCGGGTGTGATCGGGTGTGATCAGGTGTGATCGGGTGTGATCGGGTGTGATCGGATGTGATCAGATGTGATCGGGTGTGATCGGGTGTGATCGGATGTGATCAGATGTGCTCGGGTGTGATCGGATGTGATCGGGTGTGATCGGGTGTGATTGGATGTGATCGGGTGTACACGGCTGACGTGTTTTTCACACAACTTCTTGAATGAACATTATTCTGAAGTTTTCCGCCGAACTCTGCCTTACATCCAATACATCCATAGAAATGTGTTTTGCATTTAATATAAGTGGGTTAAATCAGTGGTCAGAAACAGACCTACTATATGTGAGTTAATGACAGTAAAAATAACCACAATTGACCCCATCGCCAGTTTGATTGACAGGCGATCTGACCAATCATAACCCAGAATTGTCTGGGTTGTCCGTCAAAGCAGTCAGGGGAGTTAGTAGATTAACGTTGGTGAACTTGAATCACGTCTTGAAACAACATTCCTTCTGATGTTCATTCATGTTTATTTGATGCTATAAATGAACTAGTATGAAGAGATGATCGCTTCACGAGGAGCTACAGCGATCTGTCACCACACATTAAACACACACTAGACACTATTTATTGATTCAACTGCTTTAAAACATTATGATATTTTAAATGCAAAACAGTTTCATACGTTGTCAGTGTCCTCGATGTATTTTTCACTGCGTGAGAACATGATGTGTGGCGTGAGAGCGGACATAGCAACAGTAACTAAAGGGGGCGGGGCTTTGCGAAGGGTCAATTCTTACAAAATTAAGATATTTTTGATGAAATCAAAAGTTTTGATGTAGAACTATCTGACTTTGCGCACTAAAAGTATTGTAGTCTCTTGATCCACTGCATCACGTCGACTGTTTTAACCATGACTTTAGTTCCTTTCTGGACCTTGAATGTGGTAATTTCGTTGCTTTCGAGATAAAAAAAAAAAAACTTGTAATATCTTCATTTGTGTTCAGAAGATGAACGAAGGTCTTACGGGTGTAGAACGACATGAGGAATTAATGACTGAATTCTCATTTTTGGGTGAACTAACACTATAAGGTGAGGTTTAGGGGTAGTATGAAGTTATCGCATATACATGGACTGTAAAATAAAGCACAACTTTTGTTTTTAGATTGGCTATTGCTTTATCTTTTGTATTGTTAAAGTTGTTTTCACTAAAAAGTGCTTTAAGAAGCTTACACAACATAAAGATTATTGTCAGTCACTATGAACTAAGTTTGAATGGCTGCAAGACTTTTTATTGAAAAAATAAAAGCATAAACTGCTTAGACTAGTCTTAAAAGTCTGGTGTCATCTCACACATTTCTTATTTAGTTTTTAAGACACAGACAAGTTGAAGCACATGTGAGTGAGTAATGAGAGACTTTAACAATTCATAGGGGGATTGTTTATTTTCACAACAGAGTCCAACTCTGTGTTTGTAACAAATTGGTTTTCCACCAGTTGATCTGCGACATCGGACATGCTCTCATTCCTCGACAGCGTTTTTTTTGTCTGAAACCGGCCCGGGAGAGAGTCAGGTACAGACACCCCGCTGACTCTCTCACTCGTGCAAAATGACGGGTGATTTCTCCTGACAACATGTCGAACCCGTTTCCACAGATCTTACCGGGGGGCTGATCAGAGCCAGCTGAAATCACAGCTATAAATTAGCAGCGAGCGCGGAGCAGAATGGCACTTGGCAGCATGTGGCTTCATTTAGGTTCCCGGAGCCGTCGGCATCACGGATACACGTCGTGCCCTCCAGCGCCTCTCAATCTCCTCAGAAAAAAGCAGTTCACCTCCTGAGGATGATTTATTGTGAAGCGCCATAACTCTGAGGATTTGTGTATTTTTCCTATTATGCCTGTGTATGCAGACCACCGCGGGGCAGAAACATAAACCTCGAGATACGGACCTTTGTTTGGACTCCGACAGCTTGGAGTGATTGCTTTCAGCGACGTGAGGAGAAATCAGACTTGTTAGAATAATGGCGGCATCTCCAGGTGACGCTCAAATAAAGTCTGCGAGCTCCCGCTGAACGCGAACGTTGTTTTAGCGGCCCCACACATGTGAGCGAGACAAAAAACCTCTTATTAAGTGCTTTAAGGACTGTTGAAAGAGCCGTGGCATAAAAATCTTAGATATTCAGGATGATCCACACGCTGAATCTGACTAAAGCTCGCGTATATTCAGGCAAAGAACTTGAGGTGGAATGTTAAGTCTTGACTTATAGCGAATATTCTGGGTTAAAGACTTAAGCTTTATCAACACTGTTGTAGAAAATCATGTCGAAAAATGTGTGTCGCCTTTATACAATACAGATTGATTCAATGCAGGAAAATAACAGAAATAAACAAGTCATGCGCTCTCATGCCACACATCATGTCCTCACATCGTGGAGCAAAACACTGACAACGTATGAAACAGTTTCATAATGTTTTAAAGCAGTTGAATCAATAAATAGCGTCTAGTGTGTGTTTAATGTGTGGTGACAGATCGCTGTAGCTCCTCGTGAAGCGATCATCTCTTCATACTAGTTCATTTATAGCATCAAATAAACATGAATGAACATCAGAAGGAATGTTGTTTCAAGACGTGATTCAAGTTCACCAACGTTAATCTACTAACTCCCCTGACCGCTTTGATGGACAACCCAGACAATTCTGGGTTATGATTGGTCAGATCGCCTGTCAATCAAACTCTGAAGGGTCAGTTTAGTTATAAGCAGCTCTACAGAAGACGATAGTGTCATTATTCAGTTCAATGTTGATTCAGTTCTGTTCAATAACGGTCTGTCAGTGTTGGATGTCTAGGAAGTGTAAAGCATCACGTAGAAATCTTTAAATATGATATAACCAAGATTCAGATCAATTTAAAGTATTGTTGTGTAGCACAATTCTCAACTATAGCAACTCCTGGTCTATAGGTTTTCTATTCAGGTCAACTACCGTAATGGAAGAGCAACAATTTGAACATAGTTTTGCTTAGAAAGTTATTTAAGTAAGTAAAACCTTTATTTGTCCCGCAGTGGGGAAATTGCATTTAGCAACAGCAAATGGTAAAAAGTAAGAAAAATACAGAAAAACTAAATAATTTTACAAAATAGAATATACAAAAGAAATATTGCACGTTGAAAAATTGTAAAATTGTATAGTGAAATGGCTCAATATCTGTGCAAAATGTTGCAAAAGTGAAAAAAAGTTATAGTTTAGCCGTGTTTATTGTACAGTCTGACTGCAGCAGGCCGTACAATATTTACACTCAACGTGTGTATAGCTCTGAATAAGTTCACATGTCCAATTGTCACTATTAACTATGACTATTGCCTCAATTAATACTTAATTTAGGATTAAGCGATGTAGAATATGGTCATGCATTAATATGTCCTCAATAAGTACTAATAAACTGTCAATATCCTCGTAATATGCATGCTAATAAGCAACTAATTTAAAAAAAGAGAGAATTGGACCCTGAACTAAAGTGTTACCCTGAATTATTACACATCTGGTTTACTGTAGTGGCACATCTGAAGGAAACTCTCGCTCCATTAACCTCAGAATATATCGGAGCTGGCGATGACGTCACATCCGAGTTGAAGTCAGAAGACCAAGTTGGACGCTATTTTGCACAAACAATGCCGAAGAGTCATGTCCACAGATAGAGGATGGACTTTATTGCAGCTTTTATTGTCTTAATTTCCAAGTACAAATGGAACGCAGCGCTTGTGCGTGTGTTTCTGAGCTTAAAACGAGCCTTGCCCACTGGAACACATGAGCAGAGGTCGATCCACCAACATTACTGCTCAAATATCAAACTTTTTTCCTAAATGTTGGTAAATTTGTTAAGTGCGTTTTCTGTTATGCCGTCATATGATTGTATGATCAGAAGGTTCTGATTAGTAAGAAGTCCTGTAATGTTTTAAGGCTTGATTTGAGGTGACAGAGAACTAATGCACCTTTCCCCCCCCAAACAAACAGACCCACAAAATCCGTTCATCAAGAGAAACGGGAGTGAAATGGAGACCATCTTCATAACGGACTCTGATACACACATCGAAGTGCCATGTCTGGTTTCGGATCCTGACCTGAAAGTCTCTCTCTACTTGGTAGGTCCAGCTCAGTTTCTGCCGAACGGATGAGGGGAGTGATTTGTTTTTGTGTTTTTTAGAGATTGAATCCAGGATTGTTACAGTTACGGTAAGAGTAACTTTCAGTTCTTAGCGAACTCAAGTGACATACAGCTTTCTAAGCCAAGGGAAATGAAAACAGTAACTTAAATAAACAACTTTTCCAGATTTTTTTGTTCTCCAGGTCGTCTTAAATTATGGGCTCTGAGTTCACTGGGCAAAGTCAGTAAGATTTAAAGAAAGATCCGGGTCGGTTTATACTTTGTTTAAATAAACTTATTCACTAGCGCTGGCATAAATTTCATGATTCCATTTTGATTCACAAGATTGTGATTCGATGTTGAAGGTACAGCAACTACATGGAAAATTTCCTCAAGGAAAATCTCTCAAATAATACTGTAAACTATACAGGGAAACATGGAAGCTTGTTTCTGCCACGGAAATACAAAAACGTAATGGCGACTTTTCATCGCACAGTTCTGACTTTTATTTCTCACATTTACCGCAATTCTGACTTTTATTTCTCACATTTACCGCAATTCTGACTTTTATTTCTTACATTTACCGCAATTCTGACTTTTATTTCTCACATTTACCGCAATTCTGACTTTTATTTCTCACATTTACCGCAATTCTGACTTTTATTTCTCACATTTACCGCAATTCTGACTTTTATTTCTCACATTTACCGCAATTCTGACTTTTATTTCTCGCATTTACCGCAATTCTCACTTTTATTTCTCGCATTTACCGCAATTCTGACTTTTATTTCTCGCATTTACCGCAATTCTGACTTTTATTTCTCGCATTTACCGCAATTCTGACTTTTATTTCTCGCATTTACCGCAATTCTGACTTCTTATCTTAGAATTGTGAGATAAAAACTGGCAATTGTGAGTTATAAAGTCCAATTCTGAGAAGAAAAAATAATCAGCTCACAATTTTTACGATTTTGTATCTCGCATTTCTGACTTTATAACTCACCGTTGCCAGAAACAAAACTGAATTGTGAGATAAAAAGTCGTGATTAGCTTTTTAAATATTCAGTGACGGAAACAATTTCCACAGGGGACCCCAGTTGGTACATCACTATAATATTAAAATTACATTTTTAAAAAAAAATAAACATTAAAATGGTGGCTGTCATAAAAAAATGAAAGATTTATTCAAACATATTAAATATTGAAGTACAAGTAAAGTAAAAATACAATGTCTATGCAATATGGTGCACATATACACTCGTCTCTAGAGTTATTTTTCTAGATGACTGATGAGTTTATGGTCATTGAACGTCTTTTCTGAGGTAAATGTACCTTACATTGTTTTATCGACGTCTTTCTGCGGTTGAAACACTGATTACATGAGACGTGACTCATTGTTCTGTATCTTTCCATATTCCTTCTGATGTTCGTTCATGTGTTTTGGTGCTATAACTAGTAGTAAAGAGGCAGAGAGGAACTGAAGGTGCTGTTATGATCTGTCCCGACACATTAAAGAGCGGCGAAACCGTATTCGTAGTTTAATTTTTTGTAATGAAATTTGTTTCATATCAGCACAAAGCTTATTTTTCAGATGTTCATTCGTCAACTGAAAACAGCACAGACTGAAAGAGCGACGCTTGGGATTTGAGAATCGATATTGGTTCTTCGAAGAAATCGATATTTTTAACCCAGCCCTATTATTGTACGCATCTTTACATGTGCTGTAACTGATTTCATCCGTGGTGCTGTAACTTCCAATGACTTGACCGAAGGGTTTTGACATTATATTTTTTAATCAACATTAGCTGGATTTGACAGCCAGTGATAAGTTTGAATATTTATTTCATGGAAAGGAGCAGCTTCGTTCCGTGGGGAGTTTTGAGTGACATGAGGGTGCTGGAGAGATGATTCTGTCAGTTTTTGATTTGAAGGAAATGAGACTCGGATGCGACTGGAATGGATGGATCTGTCTGTAGATGGTGGTCTCTGCCTCAGATTAAAGTTAGGATCTTCTCAGTGAAATCCCGCAGGCGAAATGTCACTAACACTAAGTTTTGAGAGAGAAACAGTTTTCTCGTGTTTTGCTGCTTGACTTCTGTCTACGCTATAGACGATGAACCGTGCAACTTTCTCTAATGTAATTTTCGTATCAATTTTCAAAGATGTAAATAACTCTTTTTGGATGTTTAAAATCTGCTTTTGAATACATTAGATTGCTCTGAATGAATTTTATTCTCAATCTTCTGTTCAGTTAGAACAGCCTCCGTTGCTCCTAGAAAGCAGCGAGAACACCTGGAACAATAAAAGAGGCTGGTCGGTGCCCAGGCGCGTCTATGATCAGACGCCCATGTTCTTCGGCTTCTTCTGCTACACCTCAGTCCACGACATCGAGTACAGATCCGACCTTTACTTCGTTCATACCACAGGTAAGACCTGTTCCATATTCATTTGAAGGACTGCGATTTGATCATAAATCTACGCATTTAAATATTTAAACATATTACTGGCAGATATAGAGTGATGACTGATATTTATAAGCACTTTATGTAAGTAGTCGCTATACTGTTATCTCATTGATTTACATTACAAGCTTTTCATTTTACTTCATGTCCATATAATTATATTATATTACATTATATTATATTATATTACATTACAGTACAATACATTATATTTTATTACATTATATTATTATATTATGTTATATTACAATACATTATATTACAATATATTATATTATATTACAATACATTACATTACAATATATTATATTATATTTTATTATATTATATTACATTTTATTACATTACTATATTATATTATATTACAATACATTACATTACAATATATTATATTATATTATATTTTATTACATTATATTTTATTACATTACTTTATTATATTATATTATATTACAATACATTATATTATATTTTATTATATTATATTATATTATACTATATTACATTATATTACAATACATTACATTACAATATATTATATTATATTTTATTTTATTTTATTTTATTATATTATATTTTATTATATTTTATTTTATTATATTATATTATATTTTATTATATTATATATATTTTTTTTTTATTATATTTTATTATATTATATTATATTATATTATATTTTATTTTATTTTATTTTATTTTATTATATTTTATTATATATATATATATATATATATATATATATATATATATATCAGACTTTATGAGCCATAAACTCCTTGTGCGTCAAATATGTCACTCAAACAAAAAACACATATGCAAACTATTTTTTATTTTTTTATTTTTCATCCGTCAGGCTTCACAGGTTAATGTTCTGTTGTAGGTTACGCAGCCTTTCTAAAATCATACCAGTAATTAACACGCTAATTTAATGGTAAATTAATCACAGTAATAGCAGTAATATCATAAAATAACAGATTAGGAAAAAAGCATAAGCACTGGGATTTGTCAAGATGCTGCGAAAGAGATTGAACACTTGTTTTACTTGGAAATACATGGATTGAACCGCAGTGATATTCCCATGAAGGGTCATTTATATTTTCCATGTAAACCATTTGGCAGATACTCGTGTCCAAAACGACACGAACATCAAACATCAGTCATGTGAGCGGTCACGATCCAATCCCATTCTTTAGATTTTAAGCTTAACGGTCGCCGCTCGTTCAGACTTCGATTGGTTCACAGAAATGTCGTTCCAGAACTAACAAAGGTTGTTGATCTGGGATCATGTTTTCCTGGGATGTGCGTCATATAGATTGTTGTTTAACTTGCTGAATTGATGGAAGTGACTATCACATTGTATTTTTACACACTCAATCAGAGTTTCTCGGTGCGGTCGAGCCGGTTTTCTTCTGAATGCCGGTTCTGGAGCTGGCTGTGATCTTCTCTCATCCTGCTGAGGGACGTCTCAGAACGGCTTTATCATTAGGTCATTCTGCGTTCGGTGTTGATCTAAAGTGTGGCTCACACAAAACATTCGCCAAGACCAATAACCTCTGAAATCTCTGCTTCACGTACACGACGCTGTAGAGTCAGCTGACCTCCTGAATGAACAGCATTAACACGCCGAAGAGGCGTCGTTTACTTCACCCGCTCACTTTGGGCCTGTTCAAACAAATTACCAACGACTCACAAAGTCACGGTTGGGTTTATTAAGATTAACGATGTTATCGCTGAACACACGCATAGAAAGGACCACAGTAAAGAAGAGCTCGAGAGAATATGGAGGAAAAAGCAGCTCCGCTTTATTCAGAGACTCAAACAAATGCAATTTGGTGCAGATGCTGATATTTATAGTCATGTAGAACAATCTTAAAGCAGATACTTGCATGTAAATATCAGACGATCAGATTCTGGGGCGAAATGCATCAGTCAATGCCAGATTTCACAATATTCTCTGAGAAGTGATTAGTAGTTGCGAGCATCGCTGATTTTGATCATGAATTTGAATAAATCGCAAACCCAAAGCATTGAACATAACTTGTGAACTTAAAGGATTAGTTCACTCCAGAATTAAAATTCACTCTCCTCCACGTCATCCAAGATGTCTTTCTTTCTTCAGTCGAAAAGAAATTAAGGAAATCATTCCAGGATTTTTCTCCATATAGTGGACTTCAATGGGGTTCAACGGGTCCAAATGTCAGTTTCAGTGCAGCTTCAAAGATCTACATGATCCAGACGAGGAATAAGAGTCTGATCTAGAGAAACCATCGTACATTTTATAAAAAAAAAAACATTATATACTTTTTAGCCACAAATGCTGGTCTTGCACTGCTCTGATGCTCCACACATCATGTCATCACGCTGGAAAGGTCACGTGACGTAGGAGGAAGTACTTTGGTAGAAACTTCTTATTTTCGCCTCCAACTTCAAAATCGTCCAACATCGTTGTTTTACCTTAATCTTTGCAGGTTCAGTTTGTAAACACTTGATCGGTACTTCCTCCTACGTCACGTGACCTTTCCAGCGTGATGACGTGATGCGTGGAGCATCAGAGCAGTGCAAGACGAGCATTTGTGGTTAAAAAGTATATATTTTGTTATAAAATATCCGATGGTTTCTCTAGATCAGACTCTTATTCCTCGTCTGGATCATGTAGATCCTTTGAAGCTGCACTGCAACTGACATTTGGACCCGTTGAACCCCATTGAAGTCCACTATATGGAGAAAAATCCTGGAATGATTAACTTCTTTTCAACTGAAGAAAGAAAGCCATCTTGGATGACGTGGAGGAGAGTAAATTACCAGGAAATTTGAATTCTGAAGTGAACTCATCCTTTAAGACGAATCTCGTTCCCTCAAATAATGCGGATCAAATCAGTTTTAAAGTAATCTGATGGCCGTTTTCATATGGTGAATGTTAAAGCTGTCCAGAAATCAAACACTTCCCTAATATTGTCACGGGTGCTGCGTATATAATCTCATATACTCAGACGGTGTGTGAGTTCAGAATAGTCTCATATTGAAGGAGAGCCCACACCTGCATACAAACCCATCTCGCAACCATCATAATGGGCATGGACAAACATGGACATGGGTTTGCATGGACAAACACTTAAAGGCACAGTACGTGTGAAGAGTGCTGACACGTCCATGTTCGCCCCAACAGGACTGAGGTTTTACGAGCTCAAGCTGTTTCCTGAAGACTCGCCCGTGGAGCTGATGCAGGGCGGCGTTCTGCTGCTCAACTGCACCGCCAAGGTCGAGTTCAACACCGGCGTGGAATTCCTGTGGGACTATCCAGGCCAGAAGGTAATCACTTACACTAATCATTATAATCAATGCCCACATGACCTGTCCAGTTCTTCATCTAATTCTTTTGTGATGAATGACAGAAGGTATTGGCCTGCGAACAAAAGCGCAGTGGCTTCGATGAGATTGTGTTGTTCTGTAGTAATAAATCTCTGCTAACATATTCAAACCGTCATATTCGTTATTCTCCCGCTCTCCAGTGCTTGACCACTCGTAAATCTGTCCGCTCATTATTTCCGCTGTCTCAACAGTCCAGTATATCAGCTTTAGTTCATTTCCTGCATCTCCTGTGTTTGCAATTCATGTTTAGGTCACGTGTTGCCTTAGAAGTACATTTTTCATAAAGAAAATAAAGCCTTTTATTTGTGACAATAGAGTGCTGCAGTCGTGACGTCAAAAACCGGAAGAAAAGTGTCTGTTAATATTATTTATGAGCTATTTATAAACGATTAAATCTACATAGACGAGAAAAAACAAGGGTTTGAACTGAACATACACTTTAAAAGATGCTGGGTTAAAAAGAACCCAAGTTGGGTTGAAAATTAACCCAGCGGTTGGGTTAAATGTTTGATTAGTTTTATTTAACTCAACTATTATTTAAAAATCACTATATGACTGAAATAAATGAACCCAAAATATGTTGGAAATGACAAATCAGACACATGATTACTGGAGGCAACAATAATAATCAAAAGATGAACATTTATTAATAAGTAATTTAGTTTATTGTTTAATTCTTATTCATCAAACTTATTAATAAATGTTCATTTATTAAACATATATTAGGTTCATTTATTTCAGCAAGAAATACAGTCATTTTTAAACAATAGTTGAGTTAAATAAAACTACGCAGTCAAACATTTAACCCAATCGCTGGGTTTGTCCATTTTCAACCCAACTTGGATTGTTTTTAACTCAGCATTTTTTAGTGTATATACGTGTCAAACATAAAGAGACTCGGGTGATAATCTTAAGTAATCATAGAAACAAACAAGGACATAATCAGTATTAAAAAAAACAAAAAACAAACGAAACTAAACAGAGCAGGGAAACAGGAACAAAGGGAAAAAATTAACAAGCAGAATCTAACATGAACTATGAACATTCATAATTGGAAACACTTTATAATAAGTATACAGTAACAAAGTACTTAAAAATCATTTGCAAACTATTCGTTTATAGTTAATTCATACATATGCATTTACATATATACATTTTAAGGAGGCAATGCAATTAATGTCCGATAAATGTTGGCATTTTACAATTTTCTGTGATCGAATCTAAAGGGAGGATACTGTACATCACTTATACAGTAAATAAAAATCATGATCTAACTCTTTACATGAGAGCTAATTGAACAATAATAATTTTGTAAATTACAGTAACAATGAATGAGGATCTCACTATATTGCCTGTATTAATATATCTACGATATATAAACTATGAATGATTTGTGAGCTCTTTATTACTGTATAATCATTATAAAGATGATTTTTTTAAAAGACGTTCATCATTGATTTTTAGTGCATTAATTATTGCTTAGTTGCCATTAAAAAAATGCATTTCACAATTAAAAAATTCTTAAAATTTTAAGAATTTGATCTATGACTGCGGTAGTGTTGATCTTTCAGAATGAGGGAACAGCTGGTTCTGTGAAAGTATGCAGTATTTTAAGTGTACACCCCAACGGCAGACACCATTAATCAGAGATATTTTGGCGCAGAAGAACCGGCTGGCCAATTTTCTGTCTTTGCGTAACATCCTGGACAAGGCCACAGAAGCCTCCAGTATCCTGACGATCCAGAGCGTTCGTGTGGACGACAGCGGATACTACACCTGCTCCGCCAGTACCGTGGAGAGGAAGAGACAGCTCACTACCGTAGTCATCGTTCACGGTATGAGTTTTTTTTACAATTTTTTTATTTTGTTGGTATAAATGAATGTATTTAGGTTGATTCAGTGATATTAAATATTATTTTTGACTTGAATAGAACCAGTTAATTAAGATGCTATCATGTTCATATGTGCTGACGTAACAGCTCTTCTTCCATAATTCAACACAGAGAAGCCGTTCATCAGCTTGGACTTCAAGAACGGATCGGTTATCGAGGCGAAGGAGGGACAGAAATCTGTCCGTCTGCCCGTGAAGGTGTCAGCATACCCCTCACCTGAAACTCAGTGGTCAGTTTTTCATACTGTATATTCATGTTTCATATCTTGTAAATAGCTTTGATTTTTTCGTCTGACGTCACCAGGCCCTCAAATAGACACGCTTTTCACCTTCTATTAAATGGTTAAAATCAAATCGCGTATTTTTCTTCTTGTTGAATATCCCGCTTTCTCATAGAGGAAAGTCAAATTATGCAAACAAAATGTCACGTACTGAAAACACAAAGCTTCGAAACCTTTGTGAATCATCTGATTCGAATCAGTGATTCATCAAACTGCCAAAGTCACGTGATTTCAGTAAACGAGGCTTCGTTAACGTCGTCGACGCGCTTTGGTTCGCCACTAGGGGGCGATGATCTCCGCGAACTAGTGTTTTTTTTTTTTTATAAATTTGTATACATATTCAATGACACATTTGTATAATAAAATGAAAAAGTTTTAGTTAATAAACTGATTAAGCAAGCTCTCCATAAAACAAGCCCTGCAATTTATTAAAATAACACTGACACTTAATATTTAATGATATTAGATGATTTGTTAATTGCATTTAATAGCTTACACATTCTTGTTTATTTTTATGCATGTTTTTTGCTGCATTTACACTGTTCTGAACAACATGTGGCATTTCAAGTGATTCGAAACTGCGGATCATTGATTCAAAGCTTCAAAAAGATTCGTTTCTCCCATCACTGCTGTCATGGGTGCGTGTCGTAATGATCCAGACGAGATGCGTAACGCAGAAAGAATGATAATGAGACTTTTAATGAACATCAAGAACGTAAAAACGACACAACTTAACGATGCAGAACATTGAACAGGGCTTAAATACACAGGGAATGACCCAAACAGGGAACAGGTGTGCACTATCAATCAACAAACTACAAACTAGCAGTGACAAAAAATCATGACAAAACAGAACATGACTGACAGTTTCATATTGTCTTTAAAAATAGTCATGACTATCCATGCATTCCTCCAGACAGTGTTACTTGATAAGTGATCTGTGTGTGTGTGTGTGTGTGTGTGTGTGTGTGTGTGGTTATTCCCTACATTATGGGGACCAAATGTTCCCCATGAGGAAACAAGCTTATAAATCATACAGAATGATCTTTTTTGAAAATGTAAAATAGCAGAACATTTTGTGTGATGGGTAGGTTTAGGGGTAGGGGTAGTGTAGGGGGACAGAATGTACAGTTTGTACAGTATAAAAACCATTACGCCTATGGAATGTCCCCATAAACCATGAAAACACAACGTGTGTGTGTGTGTGTGTGTGCAGGTATAAGAACGGCAGGCTGGTCAGCAGACGGCCAGAGTTCAGCAGGTTTAAGGCGCAGCAGCAGGCTCTGGAGATCAGAGACGTGTGTAAGCAGGACGCTGGAGAATACACGCTGGTCCTGAAAAACACGCCTGCAGCCCTGGAGAAAAGACTGAACTTCACGCTCATCGTCAACGGTAACTCCCTCGATGTGCGACAGATGTTTCTGTGAGATATTTGCAGTTTTATATCAGGTTGATCCATTATTAGGCTCAACTTGGAGGTTAAAAACCTGAGCTGGAAACTGAAAGATTGGAGGTACAGTACAAAACACTGGAAGGGCTGATTCATCAAGTACGAAAGCATGAAAATGAAAGATGGTGCATGAAAATCCTCCTGGGCTAAAAAATGTGTGCACCTTAATTGAGCACATCATTTTTTAATGCACATTTATGCTCATCTTGGCATTTCCCTCCAGTGTTTTTTTATGGAATATCCCAAAATGTGCATAAAAGTAGATGGATGGAAACTCAGCTAACATTATATGTGGATACATATTTAAACGTATATAAAACTAGAACATAGCTAACTTACTAACAATGAGCAATACATTTTTTTCCGGTATTTATTCATCTTTGTTAACATTGGCTAATAAAAGTTGCATCCATTATTAATAATATTATCTTTCCAATTAAACTGAATGCTTGTCAGCAAGAACACATTAAATCGATCAAAAGTGACACTAAAGAATTTTAAATTGGAACAAAATAATTCTATTTCAAATAAATGCTAATAATAATAATAAAAAATAATAATCAAAATGTATTTATAAAGCACTTTCAAAACCACAAAGCAAACTGCTGTAGAATTTTTCTAAAAATAAATAAAAATACATTAACTTCAGTTTCAAATTTTTATCATAATAATATAATGTTAAATGTTGAAATTAACATGAACTAAGATTAATAAATGGTTTAGAAGTATTTTTCATTGTTATGTAATAGCTATAGTTTCCATCCGCTCATTTTTATGCACATTTTGCATGTGTATAAATTATAAAAATGCGCATAAAAAAGTGCCGATACATTTTTTAAAGATATTTTATAGATGGATATTTCGCAGGAAATTATATTTGCTACAACAGCAGCAATCACATCCTCCGTGCAAACAGACAGACAACGATCTATCAGACTACACAACTAAAAATGTATTAAGATAGAGAATGCCCTCTAATTATACATACTATATTGTATAATAATAATATTAAAAACGAATACACAAGCAAATAGCAAAAACACTTTAAGACAAACACACTATGCTGTGTGCAACAGACTAGACCATCTAGCATTCAAAATCAGAAAGAGCACACGAATAAAACACTTTTACTGAATAAATCTCTCGATGCATCTCAAATTGTTCTGAAAGTCTGTCGTCGGAATGACTTGGTGTAATTCCTTCCAGAAGCGTCTCACACGATTATGTCCGCATCTGAACGCAAGAGAGTGTTTATTGTATTTCGTCTGACGCTTTGAGACAAACTCATTTATGATGGAGGAAAAAAGAGCCCAATTAACCCTTCGCCCGCAGTTTGATTGACAGGCGATCTGACCAATCATAACCCAGAATTGTCTGGGTTGTCCGTCAAAGCGGTCAGGGGAGTTAGTAGATTAACGTTGGTGAACTTGAATCACGTCTTGAAACAACATTCCTTCTGATGTTCATTCATGTTTATTTGATGCTATAAATGAACTAGTATGAAGAGATGATCGCTTCACGAGGAGCTACAGTGATCTGTCACCACACATTAAACACACACTAGACGCTATTTATTGATTAAACTTCTTTAAAACATTAGAATTTTTTCAAGATTTTCACTGCGTGAGAACATGATGTGTGGCGTGAGAGCGCATGACTTAGTCAAAATATCCAATTTTGTGCACAAGTTAAATTCTCAAAGTCGGATGGAAACACAGCTACTGTTAACTAATGTATTTACTGATTCGGAAGTGTCTTACATTTGGTCTGCATGTGCAGTTGCTCCTCAGATCCACGAGAAGGAAGCAGCAACACCCACAAACCCCTACCGGAAGGGCAGCCGGCAGACCCTCACCTGCACCGCCACCGGCAGCCCTCCAGCGTCCGTCAGCTGGCAGTGGAGGCCCTGGAGCCCTTGCAGTCTCAACAGCAGCCGCAGAGCCCCGTAAGACACCAGCAAACATCTGCCCGTCACGAACGAGTGGCGTGGGGCTGAACGCACACATGTATGTGAGGTTAAACAAACATCTCAGGTCTCAGGATATTGCCGCTCAGAGCGTCAGAACCAGATCTTTGGGAGTATTAGCTGATGTGGCGAAGCTGTCAGAATCACCATCGAATGTCAAACGCGAACGCTCACGGTTCACGTTGAGTTCAGAGTGGATAATCTTTGTTCCTTTTGGCGACGTGCCCGCTCCCTCTTACCGGTCGGAGACGCTCTTTCCCGTGTTTTCAGAAGCGTTGTTTATTTTCTCAGCAGTGGAGGCTGAGCGGGCGGCGCGGTGGCAGCTTTTCTTCCATGTTGACTGGAGATAAGGCAGCTGGGGAAGGTGGAGAGGTTAGGAGGGCGTTCGGGTTATTTATAGTGTTGTGTTCGGGGAGAGCACAGTGTGAAGGGCAGAGGCCTGTCGTCTAAACAACAGGAAACACGGAGACAGGCGGCATTTAAGCATCCTCTGGCCCTGACAGAGGACGGCTCGGATCCGCTGTGCAGTTTGAGCTGCTTCTAGAGTCCGGTTTGGGCGTCAGAGAGAGCCACAGATCACACTCAAACCAGGACTGTGAGTTTTAGCTACCTAACTATAGTTTATATATAATATATATATAAGTTTATATAATGCCCCTTTCACGTGACGTATTTCGCAAGAAGTGTCTCCAGAATGTGTGTGTGAAGTTTCAGCTCAAAAATCCCCCACAGATCATTTATTATCGCTGTGAGCAAAAACACTCAGTTTTTGTGTGTGTCCCTTTAAATGCAAATGAGCTGCTGCTCCAGAAGAGGGCGGAGCTTCAACAGCTCAACAACAACAAAGCTGGAGAATCTCACGCAGACAAAATGAGGAAAGTGTTCAAACTGATGGAGAGACTCAGGAAGAAGTTCCAACTTTTAGACGTTTCTGAACGGTTAGTGGATAAATTGATGGAGTTGCTCAAGCAGAGTAAATGAATTCATACAGTATTGCGGCAGGTCAAGAGACATTATAAATATCTTCTTAAAGTCACCATGAAATCATAATGGACAATTCTTATTTTTTATTGAACACTGCAGTGTTTAATTCTAAATGATTTATCATTATTGTTTAAAATTCATGTTCCTCATAATCTTGAATCTGAATCTGCAGCTTCTCTTCTCTGATGACGAGGGCGGAGCAACCTGTCACTCACATGAGATCCACCAATAGCAAACCACATCATCCAATCAATTCCACACAGACACAATCAAGCCCCGCCTACATTTGTTCTTGTTTGAGAAGCGTTTCACTCTGATATACGACACGATAGAGAAGAAAAGACTAGTGCAACTTCCCTTTAAGATGAATAACATGTTGCATTTTTTATTTTTAAGTCTCTTTGGGTAAAAGCATCTGCTAAATCAATAAATGTAAGACAGCATTGTGTGATTCCTTGGCAATCCCAGAAATGCACTGCAACAAGCTCCGCGAAAAAATGCATCCAAGATGGCAGACAAGTCAAAAGATTTGTTTTAAATATTGCAAATACATTTATTTTATTAAAATTCCAAGAAAATGATTGATATAAATAGTCAAATTAGCTCTCGTCACACGCAGGAAGGCCGACGGATCTCGAAGCTCTTCCTGGCGTGGGAACTGCATCCTGATATTCCCGATATTCTTAGAGTTCATGAATGAAGTTACACTAGACGTAAATCTGACCTCCGTCTGTGTTATTCACAGTTGTGTTTACATTTTCACAGGGGTCGCAGGGGTCAGCGAGACAAGATTCCCATCTGTCAGAACTGGATCGACCTGGATCCCGAACAGGCTGTCAATCCCATTGAGAGCGTCGAGACTCTGACCGAGATGGTGGATGGGAAAGAAAAGGTCTCACTTCCTGTTTGAATTATTCTTATTTCCTGAAGATTTCCCATAAATGTCTGAAAACGAATTTATGTGCCCGCCGCCTGAACCCGGAGCGTTTTTATGTGCCACCAGATATCCGAATCTTGACATCCAGGGTGAGGGAGGTGGAGGGCAAATGCGTTACAATTTCCACTCTCGAAATATTTAAACCCATCGTCCAGTTCTCGCTTCCTGGATGGAGAGGGAATAAACACACATTAACACGGCACTCGCTTCCTGTTTTCTCTCACACCTGTGAGGTCATTTCCTGTGCGTGACCCTGGGAGTGGCGAGAGCGATACGGCTTAAAGTGGACATTTTGTCAAAATGTATTCACTTTTGTTTCATTCTAAACTGTTAAACGCAAAAGAAGATGTTCGTTTGTGTTCCACAGCAACATGATGACGAACTATTGCTTTGAACAGTGATCCAAAATGAAGTTTGTGTTGTTTCCACAGACTGTCGGCCGTGTGGTTATTCAGATCGCCAACGTGTCGGCCATGTACAAGTGCTCGGCAGAGAACAAAGCGGGAAAAGATGAACGATTGATTTATTTCTACGTAACCAGTGAGTTCCACCAACAAACAAAGCAGTTTGGATCTTCAATAACACCACAAAAACAATTATTTCAATGAAAGTCATCTATTATAAGATGGCTTGTATTTCACTTCCGAAAACTGTACATTAAACAGCATTTTACTGAAATGTCCTATTAGATACAGTATTTACGCTTCTTTCCTATTTAGCCATCCCAGAAGGCTTCGGGATAGAGACGGAGCCCTCCGAGGATCCTCTGGAGCAGGAGCTGGTCCGGCTGAAGTGTAACGCAGATAACTACACCTACGAGAACCTGCGCTGGTACCGTCTGGACCCGCAGGCGGTTCCTCCGGAGCTGGACTGCAAGAGTCTGCACCAGTACGCCGAGTCTCTGGGCGGGACGCTGTCCTTCCAGACCGCCAGCAACAACTGGGTCCTGGAGCTCACCATTCCCAGCATCCAACTGCAGGACGAGGGAAACTACGTGTGTGAGGTGCAGAACCGGCGCAGCGGGGAGAAACACTGCCACCGCAAGTACATCCCAGTCAAAGGTGAAGGTCATTCAGAGGTCAAATCCAGATGACCACATTCATTTGCACAATATCCTCAGGCCTCTTCTCTCCTCTCTCTCAGCGCTGGAGGCTCCTCGATACCGTCTCAACCCCACCAATCAGACGGTGAACGTGAGCGAGTCGCTGCAGATGGAGTGTGATGTGGAGGGCACACCGTCTCCACAGCTGTCCTGGTTTAAAGACAACCAACCCCTCCATCAGATATCAGGTCAGTCCTTCATAATAGCAGCGCTAGATAGGTGTCCTAATGTTTAAATATACATGTGTGTACTTAAAAAAACACCTGCCTGCATGTGATGTAACTTTATTATTAAAAAACAAGTAAGCTCCAGCACTGAGAAAAGTAGTGGATTACTTTCCATAAAAAGTAAGTAAGTAATGCAATTAGTTACTTTTTTTAGGGAGTAACGCAATATTGTAACACATGACTTTTAAAAGTAACTTGTTTTTATTCCTGAAGTGAGAGTGTTGAAGTGGTGACACTTTATCTTACAGTGCTGTAGTTACATGTTATAGTAATGACAGTAAATTATGCATAATTACAAGTAACTAACCCTAAACCAAACCCTAACTGTAACTCTATAGTAAGTACATGTAGTTAATTAATAGTACTGAGTACTTTTTTGAGTAATTACAATGTAATTATGGCACTGCAAAAAAAAGTGTAACCTTTTCTTCCTCATTTCACATTTTGTGCCTTTAAATCAGCTAAAAATAGAATATATTATATTCTATATATATATTATTTATATATATTATATAGAAATATTTTTTGTTATCAAAAAACAGGCAAGCACACTCCAGCACTTGCAAAAAATGAATGCATTACTTTTCATAAAATGTAACTAAGTAACACAATTAGTTACTTTTTAGGGAGTAACATAATATTGTAATGCATTAATTTTAAAAGTAACTTTCCCCAACACTGTCGATACTGAAATAAATAATACTACATGATTAATAATACCACTTGGGTCTATTTGAAGTCTTCTATATATCATGTAGTGTTTATTTAGCCTTTCTTAACAACAATGTATATTAAGTACAGTGTTGGGGAAAGTTACTTTTAAAAGTAATGCGTTACTTCCTAAAAAAAGTGTTACTTTTTATGAAAAGTAATGCGTTACTTTACTTTTGTGTTACATTTTCTCACCTGGTCTGGACTTGCTTGTTTGTTTTTTATCGAAATGTAAAGTCCCTTTCGCACCAAAAATGAATGAATACGCCTCCGGCTGAAGGAAATACATATTTACGCCTGTACAGTAGAGGGCGCTGCTCAAACAAACCTTTCCCTCTTATTTCTAAATCTAATCTAAAGTAATTTTTGATAATTAGTATGGTTGAATTAGGTCATTGTGTGAAGTCAGCAATGTATAAACATTGGTTCATAAAGTGAGATGAAATACATAAAGTATATTTGTGTAATTCAATACAGTGAATTATTACAGGTTTGAGAAAAATCCCGCGATCGCATTTCACTGAGTAAATGCATGTTCACGTTTAGTCTAGAACTACAATAACCATCATGTTTACACAGTATTTTTTCTTACTTTCTCTCAGCAGAGAGTCAATAAATGTGACTTTTTTGAAAAAGTAACTTAGATATTTTGTTGTAAATCGAAAAAGTAATGCGTTACTTTACTTAAAAGTAATCTGATTACATAACTCAAGTTACTTGTAATGTGTTACCCCAACTCTGATTAAGTATTAAAATTAAGAGATGAGAAAATATTTGCCGTGTGTGTGTCGCTTTAATGCTGCAAACTCCCAAATGTACAAAGAATTATTTGAAAAAGCAGCAGCACGGACGTGTTAATCCACAATACACAGTCGTAAAGACACCTAGTATAAAGGGCTGCTAAGGCAAGCAAAAAACATTCGTCAGGATGTGTGATTGTGAAGTAGTCAATAGGTACGTACACTGTTTTCTTCCGTCTCTATTTCCCTGCATGTTGTTCAGCCTTCCTTCAAATTAACATAATGTACTATTCCAAAATGATCCCATTACATTATGCGCTTCACAGCAATCCCCTCTAGCTCAGCACATTTGAATAGGAACACACTTATTCATGAGCACATGTACTAACTCTCTCTTTCTCACACACTAAATCGAACTCCAGCGCTGAAGAAAAGCACACTAATGTGCCGGAGGAGCGAATATATACAGCTCTGGGAGTGTATGTGGGCTGTAAGTGAATTCACATGCAGTGTGTGTACCGTTTGTGGAAAGGTGTTATATTATATCGAGTTCAAGCAGGAGTGAGCGACTGGAATGTGTTAAAGTAGCTAAATCTATCCATAGCAACACCACAGATGTTTTTAGAGATTGTGAAATCCAGTCAAACCAAACTCTGTTGTACTCATAACACAATTATTTGACTATTATTATCATTTGGTGTACGTGATGTTAAAATGGCAGCTGAAGTGAGGTCCATTTTAATGAGGATTGTGTGTATAATGTGGCGGGCGATTTTGAGTCGATTTTGAAGAACAGAGGACAGAAAAGCACTGATCACAAGCACGTTCCTTTTAAAAATAAAGATAAAGACACGCCTGTGAAACCTTTTAACCCTTCTGTGCTGTTCGGGATGTTTTCATCCACTATGGGGAATTTTTGAGTCTTAATTTGGCCATAACTTTCTCCGTGTTTCAGCAAATGGAATGATTTTTGGTGACAAATCTTATTTTGACACATATTTTGGGAAAATGCTTTGAAAATGTTCAAAAACTCAACAGTACTCTGTGGGCAAATTCACGACCCTTTCGTTATGATTTTAACTGCTTTAAAAATGTATCAGATAAATATTTTTTTCAAATTTTTTTGCTTAAATCTATTAATTAACCTCAGTCCTGATCAAAACTACTAAATTTAAAAAAAAAAAAAAGGATTTTAACTCTTTAATTGCCAAATTCATAAATGATGTCACTGATTTGGGAAAAAACGTGTCAAAGATTAGAAACAACATTGGCTTTGATGCGTTGTTAGTTTTTGTGCAGCATCAGATTTTAACGTTTTAAAGAGTTAAAATCCTGAATTTTTTTTTTTTTATTTAGTAGTTTTGATCAGGACTGAGGTTGATTAATAGATTTAAGCAAAAAAAAATTTAAAAAAATATTTATCTGATACATTTTTAAAGCAGTTAAAACATAACGAAAGGGTCGTGAATTTGAACAATGCACAAGGGTTAATTGCACAAAAGCTCATTTGCAGTGGGAAAATGTTCTTTAGATCTGGTCTTTGCAAGAAAATAATGGTTCTTTTAAGAACTGATCACTGAAAGGTTCTTTGGGGAACCAAAAATGGTGGCATGTTTTCTGTTCGATGGTGCAAAACACTACATTAGTGATCATTTAGTGGTCAACGTTGATCACTCTTTGTTATTTTCTGATGAATATCACATGATAAATTCTTGCAGAACTTCAGAAAGCCGAGGAACGCTGTGAGAAAAGCCACAGCTGGCTGGCAGATTGTGTGTTTGACCGTTTTGTGGATGTGTCCAGGGATCCTCCTTCAGGACTCCAATCGGACTCTTAGCATTCAGCGAGTGCGAGAGGAAGACGCCGGTCTGTACACCTGCACCGCCTGCAACCAGAGGGGCTGCGTTCAGTCCTCCGCCGTGGTGTCCGTCATCGGTGAGAACCTCTCTCTCGGGCGTTAGGTGGCGCTGTAGAGTACAGTTCAGAAGTTATTTAGTTGAACATAAACAGTAGGTACAAGCTCATACCCAGACTAACACACACTTTTGTTTTATATTATGGGCTTCACCCATTGACTTCTATTCTTAAATATTCCTAAGCTAATTTTAAGTACTACACCCTAACTCCACCCTAACTAATGGGGCGACACCATTTTCAACTAAATATTGAAATCTTTTTTCATTTACACGACAGTGGCGTTTGGAAGCCTAAAAACGGAAACTTTTGAAAACGCCTTCATGTAAACCACAAAAATTTGTTAAAACGTCATGCATGTTCAGTCTATAGCTCAAAGTGTAGTTCACTTTTTACACGTACGCAAGGGTCAGCGTACAGTATTTTTTACCTGATTTTTGTAAGTGCACGTACTTGTACGCACAGGACGCACATGCGCATTTAAGTTTTTGGCACCAGTGCCCTGGGGGCGTCGATTCACAAGGTAGAAAAATTGCATAAACAGACCGGAACACATGCGAGCTACAGCGACGATGCAGGCTTACATAGACGAGAGATTGAGCGAAGAAATACCTTCAATTGTAATGAATACAAAGATATTTACATGGGTTGAAACTCGTGGCGTGAGATTGATCAAAACTCCTGAAGAAATCGTTTATTTCTTTAATTGAATAAATATTATTGTTTATGCAGCGTCTCCCTTATCTTTGTTGTGATCTAGAATCGTAACACTCCGCATCCGTCGCGTACGAGTCAAATGAAGTATATTTTCACACTAGCATACACATAAAAAAAAACAAAGTATACCCAGGGCTTATAGGCGCATAGTGTTTCTTTATCGCCATCTACTGGCATGACGGCAGAATACAGCGATTTTAGTCGTTTTCACGGATCCGTGTGAACGGGGATCGTTTTAACAACAGTGTCGTCTGTTTTTAATTCATCGTTGTCGTGTAAACGTACTCTAAAACTAGAATGAAAACATATTTAGTCTTTTATAACCTTCATGCATCTCTTCTTTACTATTTAAATATTTGTGTATTAAGATATTTTAATATTAAAATAACGAACTACGTAATAATATCAGTACATTGGGTATGTTGTTTTAGATAACTGTAACAGCCAATATGTAAATCCCCTTTATGTACTATTAATACATCATTTAATTTGTTAAAAATATAAATTTCTTTTAACAAATTGGTAAGAAAATCACATTTGTCACTTAATCATGAGAAGAAACAAACTTTAGCTCATTGGCTCTTTTACATGCATGTCATTAGAAAATCATTTTTAGACGTTCAGAAGATGTGAGCTTTCATATTCAGATAAAAGCTTGTTTTGTTTTTCCCAGGCTCTGATGACAAGACTAATGTAGAAATAGTGATTCTCATCGGGACGGGAGTCATCGCCATCTTCTTCTGGGTCCTTCTCCTTGTCATCTTCTGCAACGTGAAGCGGGTCGGTACAGCACGGTTCACTTCACATCCAAATCACAACAGCTCAATACACACTGCTCTATTCAAGAATTCAATGAGCGTATTTGATGTCTCCAAGGCTTTTCAGTAATAATATGCAATTACTTCAACAATGCACAACATGAGTAGCGGAGTCAGCAATTCTGCAAGCCTCGGGCTCGCCATTTCTGAGCTCTTATGGGCTGCGGTGTCAGTAATCGTTATGATGTTGTCCTGCAGGTGAACCCAGCCGATATCAAGACAGGCTATCTGTCCATCATCATGGACCCAGGGGAAGTGCCGCTTGAGGAGCAGTGTGAATACCTGCCCTACGACTCCAGCCAGTGGGAGATATCCAGAGACCGACTGAGCCTTGGTAATACAACTCTGATATAGGATTCAGCTCGTTTCATCAATATGCTCCGTCATTTTATCAATATTCCTCTAAAATAAAAGCTAGAATGTTTTAAACATTTAAGATTTGCATGTGTTAGTTGGTTCTTGTAAAGAGTGAACCCAAGTGTGGACACCCTGAGAAGTGCCCTAAATACACCGATCAGACATTTTGACCCTGAGAAGTGAAGTCAAAAGTGCTCCAAGGAAGGAACAGCGGTGAACCGGCGACAGGGTCATGGAAGGCCGAGGCTCAGTGAAGGCTGTCCCGTGTGGTCCGACCCAACAGATGAGCTGCTCAGGAAGTTAATGCTGGTTCTGATAGAAAGGTGTCAGAACACACAGAGCTTCAGTTTGTTGACCAGTCAGGGTGTCCATGATGACCCCTGTCCACCGCCGAAAGAGCCAACAGTGGGACGTGAGCATCAGAACT
Organism: Zacco platypus; assembly: GCA_038088235.1. Classification (NCBI taxonomy): domain Eukaryota; kingdom Metazoa; phylum Chordata; class Actinopteri; order Cypriniformes; family Xenocyprididae; genus Zacco; species Zacco platypus. The sequence goes on from CM076079.1 coordinate 897,933, forward strand.
GGACCAATGGAAGAAGCTGAATCACGTTTTCTTCTACATCACGTGGACGGACGGGTGCGACCGCGTCTCTTACCTGGGGAACACGTGACACCAGGATGCACTATGGGAAGAAGGCGAGTGTGACGCTTTGGGCGATGTTCTGCTGGGAAACCTCGGGTCCTCCGTCCATGTGGATGTTACTGTGAACCACCTACCTAAGCGTCGTCGCAGACCGTGTCCGGCCTTTCACGTGTTCCTGGTGGCTGTGGCTCTTTCAGCAGGATAATGCTCCTGGTTTGAGGAGCACAACAACGAGTTTGAGGCGTTGACTCGGCCTCCGAATCCCCCAGATCTCAATCCAATGGAGCATCCGTGGGATGTGCCGAACAAACAAGCCCGATCTCCACCTCACAACTTACAGGACTTAAAGGATCTGAACATCTCGGAGCAGATCCCACAGCACACCTTCAGGGTCTGGAGGAGTCCATGCCTCCATATATATATATATATATATATCAGATTTATTCAGCCATTTTGAATAGGTTTTGGGACGCACACATTCTAATCTTCCATACTATGCAAAACATTTCTTTTTCCATGTTTGCAGGGAAGGTGCTCGGGCACGGAGCTTTCGGGAAGGTGATTGAAGCTTCTATCTTCGGACACGACAAGAAGTCCTCTTCAAACACAGTGGCTGTCAAGATGCTGAAAGGTTCAGTTTTACCCTTAAACTGTCGTGAACACAGAAATGCCCTTGACTTTCACATTGGTTTACTGAAGTGTTGTATGTGACAGAGGGAGCCACGGCCAGCGAACACAAAGCGCTGATGTCAGAACTGAAGATCCTCATTCATATTGGAAACCATCTCAATGTGGTCAACCTTCTTGGAGCATGCACCAAATCCAACGGTATGGATGCAGATGTGGATTTGATGATCCAGATATAGAAATATTAATTCGCCAGCTGCCGTGTTTATGACCTCAGCACCCAAAGTTTGCATGTCAAGGACCGTCTTCCAGCAGAATGAAATGCACAGCCTTTCAAACATTATTGTTTAATTGTAGTAATCGGTTTGTCTGCAGAATCCTTCATACTTGTTTCTAACCCTCTGTCTTTAATCTGATCAGGTCCTCTCATGGTTATAGTGGAATACTGTAAATATGGAAATCTCTCCAACTTCCTGCGTGCCAAGAGGGAGTTTTTCTTACCGTACAGGGTGAGAATGCTCTCTTGACACACATATAGGGTGATTGGGACACTTTTCGCCATTGAGATGAATTGAAAAAAGTGTGACAATCAACCTGAATTCACCCTGTGCTTCTTCTCACAACGGCACTACCATCAATAATAACTGGGATCTGGTGTAACGTGAGTTTGTGTTTGCAGGATCGTTCTCCTAAAACCCAGAGTCAGGTGCGCCGAATGATAGAAGCGGGTCAGGTCGGCCAGCGTGAACATCAGCCGTCCACCTCCTCCAGCATCACCGCTCTGGTGCAGTCTCGTGGTGAGAACGTCACAGCATATACACAACTGAGCCTTCGCAAAGCCCCGCCCCCTTTAGTTACTGTTGCTATGTCCGCTCTCACGCCACACATCATGTTCTCACGAAGTGAAAAATACATCAAGGACACTGACAACGTATGAAACAGTTTCATATTTAAAATATTGTAATGTTTTAAAGCAGTTGAATCAGTAAATAGCGTCTAGTGTGTGTTTAATGTGTGGTGACAGATCGCTGTAGCTCCTCGTGAACCGATCATCTCTTCATACTAGTTCATTTATAGCATCAAATAAACATGAATGAACATCAGAAGGAATGTTGTTTCAAGACGTGATTCAAGTTCACCAACGTTAATCTACTAACTCCCCTGACCGCTTTGACGGACAAAATGGCAGATTCGGGGTTATGATTGGTCAGATCGCCTGTCAATCAAACCGTTTGCGAAGGATCAATTGAATGTAATCCTTGACAGTACGTAATCGGAGATAAAATATAGAGCAAAAATTAAAAAGACATTTAGTGTAATGTGTTTGTTCACATGGTTATGGTTTTGGGATAAACCCTGTTTTAAGAGGGGTGTTCGGTTGGTAACATAGTCGATAACAGAGTAAAATTAAACATTTTCTTATTTGAAAGACAGGCTAAGGTTAATTAGATTGTAGAAATAAATATATTTTTAGACTTTATGTAATGACTTTAACATTTTTTATTCATTATTCTGAACTCCAGACCCACTCGCTTCAAAAAGTCAAAAAATCACTCTCCAGAACATTCTCGTTCTCTGGTCCCTGCTGGTGGAATGATCTCCCTACTTTCATCAGGAACGCAGAATCCCTGGCAATATTCAAGGGACAGCTGAAAACTCATCTCTTCCGTGAACACTTAATCCCCTCATAAAACCCTTTCCTTCCCTTTTCCCTTCCTACTCTAGCTTATGGTACTGAGCAATGTATGAAGCTTGTTGTGACGAGCAGGGCGGGCGAGAGCCGTGAGGGAACGGCGCGAGGCCGGTGACGCGAGAGATAACGAGCTTCAGCTGCGCGCTACACCGGTCTCGTGTCTCTCACGGAGGAGCTCCGGAAGCATAAAAGAGGAGCGACGACAGTGAAGGACGAGAGAGGACCAGGCCGGTGCGCCGAGCAGCTGAAGCTCGTTATCTCTCGCGTCACCGGCCTCGCGCCGTTCCCTCACGGCTCTCGCTCGCCCTGCTCGTCACACTTGTATTGTGAGCACTTCCTGTGTCTATTTGCCAATTCACGAAGAATCGCTTGTTTGTTTTCCTCACTTGTAAGTCGCTTTGGATAAAAGCGTCTGCTAAATGACTAAATGTAAATGTAAAAAGTGCAAAAACTAATTTATGCGTCAATTTCAAGCAAACTGAAAAACTGTGCATAAAATATTTGTGTGAGATTATAGCATGCATTTTCTTAACAGATACAATAAATTATGACCTTCCTGACAACTTCCTGATGTAGATTCATGGATTAAATCTCTTGTGTTGTTCTTTCCGCGGCTGCAGTGGATGATCTCTGGAAGACGCCGCTCACGATAGAGGATCTGATATGCTACAGCTTTCAGGTCGCTCGAGGGATGGAATTCCTGGCCTCTCGGAAGGTAAGTTCTTCCTGCTCCACCTCAGTCACGTTTAGCGGTTTTTAGATTATGGAGCGGTGAACTTTAGATCTTTGAAAAAGTACTATTAAACTTCATCCACCGTATCTATCACTAGCAAAGCCTAGCAACTAGCATGGAACATGCTAACAATGTGTTAAAACATGCTAACTCTATGCTAATTGATTCTAGCAATGTGTTAAAACATGCTAAATCATACTAGGAAAATACTAATTCATGCTAATTATTGCTAGTAACATGTTAAAACATGCTAATATTGTGCTCATCCATATTAGTTGCATGGTAAAAAATGCTAGTAACATGTTAAAACATGGTAGCAACAGGCTAATTAATGCTAACGATATGTTAAAACATGCAAGCAGTGTGCTCATTCACACTAGCTGCATGGTAAAACATGCTATCAAAATGCTAAAACATGGTAGCAACAGGCTAATTAATGCTAGCGACATGTTAAAACATGCAAGCTCTGCTAATTCATTCTAGCAATGTGCTAAAACATGCTAAATCATACTAGGAAAATGCTAATCCATGCTAATTATTGCTAGTAACATGTTAAAACATGCTAACAATGTGCTCATCCATATTAGTTGCATGGTAAAACATGGTAGTAACATGCTTAATCATGTTAGCAATATGGTAGAACATGTTAACAACATTCTAAATCATGCTAGTAATGTGCTAATTCATGTTAGAAACATGATAATGTATGCTATCAACATGTTAAAACATATTAGCAAAATGCAAAATCATGCTCATCCACACTAGCTGCATGGTAAAAACATGCTATCAAAATGCTAAAACATGGTAGCAACAGGCTAATTAATGCTAGTGACATGTTAAAACATGCAAGCTCTATGCTAATTCATTCTAGCAATGTGTTAAAATATGCTAAATCATACTAGGAAAATGCTAATTCATGCTAATTATTGCTAGTAACATGTTAAAACATGCTAATATTGTGCTCATCCATATTAGCTGCATGCTAAAAAATGCTAGTAACATGTTAAAACATGGTAGTAACATGCTTAATCCTGTTAGCAATGTGGTAAAACACGCTAACAACATTCTAAATCATGCTAGTAATGTGCTAATTCATGTTAGAAACAGATAATGTATGCTATCAACACGTTAAAACATATTAGCAAAATGCAAAATCATGCTCATTCATACTAGCTGCATGGTAAAACATGTTAGCAAAATGCTAAAACATGGTAGCAACAGGCTAATTAATGCTAACGATATGTTAAAACATGCAAGCAGTGTGCTAATCCTCACTAGCTGCATGGTAAAACATGCTAACAACATGCTTAATCATGCTACCAATGTGGTAAAACATGTAAAAAACATTTTAAATAACGCTAGCAATGTGTTAATTCATGCGAGGAAATGCTAATTTATTCCATCAACATGCTAAAACATATTAGCAAAATGCAAAATCATGCTAGCAACATGCTAAGTAATATTAACAACATGCTTATTCACAAAAACATGGTAAAACATGGTAGTCAAATGGTGAATCATGCTAGTAACAAAAAAAAATGCGAACAATGAGACACATGGTAAGAAATGCTAACAACATGATAAAACATACTGGAAACCTTATATAACTTTCAGACAAGGCTATGTTAAGCCAACATAAAAGTTTGGTCCAGTTTAGATTTGCTGACCTATTGTGAAGTAAGGTTTGGACTTGGTCACTGATCTTGGTTTGGCTCTGATTGTGGCAGTGTATTCATCGAGACCTGGCGGCCCGCAACATCCTCCTGTCCGAGAGCAACGTGGTGAAGATCTGTGACTTCGGTTTAGCGCGTGACATCTACAAAGACCCCGACTACGTGCGCAAAGGCAACGTAAGAGAAACCCTTCAACTGTTAGCATGAGCAAGAAAGATCTCCAGTGTACACTAGTACTAAAGGGTCAATCTATAATGACCGTCAAGGCAGGAAAAGTGTTTAATCGTCATGAAAATATCATCTAAACATGTTAAATGTGAGCCCACATGAGATTCAGCGTTTCAGTCAAGGCCGCAGCGACATTCAGTACATACTAAATAAAAATAATTTGGATAGTGAGGTTATGTTTATGAGAGGCATTGATGAATCCTTGACCTACTGCAAATCACATCAGCTGGAGGATCATGGTAAGACAGTGTTCTCTCACAGGCTCTATTATCGGTGAAATGTTATCTGTCTCGGCAGGCCAGACTGCCTCTGAAGTGGATGGCTCCGGAGAGCATCTTCGATAAGGTTTACACCAGTCAGAGTGACGTCTGGTCGTTTGGAGTCCTGCTCTGGGAGATTTTCTCTCTGGGTGAGAGTCTTTTCACTATTCAACATGCAGTGATCGAAATATATAACATATGATATATATATATATATATATATATTAGTATTAGGGCTGTCAAGTAATTCAATTTTTTAATCTAAATAGTTACACAATGTAACGATTAATAAATCTAATCACACATCAAATTTGGCTGAGAAAATAAACCCAAAGATCATTTAAAGTCATTATTGTGTTAAATAAGAAAAGCGTCCAATAGACATTACAAAAAGGTAGCTTTAAAAAGAAATATTATATTATATTTGATTCAACATCGAATTTATTACATGCCTTCAATGGTCGTGAGTAAACGATGAGAGAATTTTCATTTTTGGATGATTTCAAAACACTGAAGCTTCACAAATCTTTTGATTCGAATCAGTGATTCGGTTCACGTATCAAACCGCCAAAGTCACGTGAACTATTGATATTGCGAACAAAAGATTCGTGAAGCTTTATGAATCGTATTGTTGAATAAAGTCGTTATTTTATTTTTTTGGCGCACAAAAAGTATTCTCGTCGCTTTATAACATTAAGGTTGAACCACTGTAGTCACATGACCTGTTTTAAATATGTTTTAGTATCTTTCTGGACATTGAAAGTGTCAATAGAGACTCACTGAACCATCAGATTTCATCAAAAATATCTTCATTTGTGTTCTGAAGATGAACGAAGGTGTAGAACGACACGAGGGAGAGGAATTAATGACTGACATTACATTTTTGAGTGAATTAACACTTTACCGCGTTAAACTGACAGCTCTAATATATGTACGTCTATGGAGTCTTGATCGTACCATGTCCCATCAGGAGCGTCTCCATACCCGGGCATCCAGATTGACGAAGACTTCTGCAAACGACTCAAAGACGGTACCAGGATGAGGGCACCAGACAACGCGTCTCCTGAAATGTGAGCATTGGGCTGATGGTTGTGTGTGTGGCTGATCAGACTGATGACGTCGTACAGAGATCAGACTGACATGTGATGCGTGTTCTGGCAGATACGGCATCATGTTGGCCTGCTGGCAGGGCGAGCCCAGGGAGAGACCCACGTTTCCAGCTCTGGTGGAGATTCTGGGAGATCTGCTGCAGGAAAACAGTCTACCGGTGAGATTCTGTACATCCGGTGATGATGTTTTGCACTCTACCTTCTTTATATTTACAAGGCAGCTGTTTATAATACTGATAGAGTAGTAGAGATAACATTATGAGCAGTCACAGGTGAAGTGAATATCGTTGATCTCCTCCTAACAAGGACACATTTTAAGGCCTGCTTCGATTAGAGCGCAATCGGTTCTTGTAATCAGTGTGTTGGATGGAGGAATAAAGAGCTGAGTGACTTTGACAAGAGCCAAACTGTTTTGGAAAGTGAAGGATATTCTGTTCATGTCTTGGTGACGGAGACCACAGGACACCTTCAGAGATTTCGTAGAGCGGTCGGCGCTGCCAAAACAGCATATCAGGCGGCTGGTCATAATGTTTTGGCTCATCTGTGTGTATTTATTTTAGTGATTTTAGTGACGAGCAGGGCGGGCGAGAGCCGTGAGCGAACGGCGCGAGTGATAATGAGCGTCAGCTGCGCGCTACACCGGTCTCGTGTCTCTCACGGAGGAGCTCCGGGAGCATAAAAGAGTAGCGACGACAGTGAAAGACGAGAGAGGACCAGACCTGGACTTTATGTTGTGTTTTTATTTTGTTTGCGTGGGGTCGCCGCGAGGAACTGCCGTCCTTTTACTTTCGTGTTATTGTTTGTTTAATTTGGATTAAAGTCATGTTGAACGTTCGCCGGTTCCTGCATCCTCCTTCCCGTTCTTAAGAACTTTGTTACAAGTGATTAAGTGAAATGCATTGTCTGTTTGTTTTTTTAGGAAATCCCATTCAATGTGTCTCAGAGTTCAGAGGATGACGGCTTCTCACAAGCTTCCTCTAGACCAGCATCACAGGAGGAGATCAGACTCGCCTGCAACGCTCTGTCCACACGGTACACCCGCATTCAACTCATGCTCACTGACTTCTAGTTTATTAAAGGATTAGTTCACTTCAATTTCCTGATAATTTACTCACTCCAATGTCATCCAAGAATCTCTTTGTTTCTTCAGTCAAAAAGAAATGAAGGAAAACATTCCAGGATTTTTCTCCATATAGTGGACTTCACTGGGGTTCATCGGGTCCAAATGTCAGTTTCAGTTTCAGTTACATGATCCAGACGAGGAATAAGAGTCTATCTAGAGAAACCATCACACATTTAATACAAAAATATACTTTTTAACCACAAATGCTCGTCTTGCACTGCTCTGATGCTCCACACATCACGTCATCACGCTGGAAAGGTCATGTGACGTAGGAGGAAGTACTGTGAAAAACTCAATCTCATTTTCTCCTCCAACATCAAAATCGTCTTTTTTTGGTAAAGGTCGTTTGTACATTCGCTTTGTAAACACTGGATCGGTACTTCCTCCTACGTCACGTGACCTTTCCAGCGTGATGACGTGACGTGTGGAGCATCAGAGCAGTGCAAGACGAGCATTTGTGGTTAAAAAGTATATAATGTTTATTTTTGTATAAAATGTGCGATGGTTTCTCTAGATCAGACTCTTATTCCTCGTCTGGATCATGTAGAGTCTTTGAAGCTGCACTGAAACTGACATTTGGACCCGTTGAACCCCATTGAAGTCCACTATGTGGAGAAAAATCCTGGAATGATTTCCTCAAAAACCTCCATTTCCACTGAAGAAAGAACAAATCAATATATTAAAATAATTAAAATATTCCAATTGTTCTAAAATTAGATTTTTTTTTGAAAGTATGTAAGGTTAGTGTTATGGATTTAAATATATTTGTAAAGAATATTTACATCACAGTTCTAATAATTCACATGAAATTCTTACAAACTTGTTAATAAATGTATTTGTAGGTAAATGTCAGTATATATTTTTTACCGGCGGGGTCGTGGAGCTTTTGCAATATTTTTGGGGGGCCTTACCCCTCTTAAGTTTGGGAAGCTCTGCTTTAGACAAAATGTATTAGTAAATGTTTTTAAAAAGTTTGCATGTGTGTTTTTGTCGAGTATCATATTTGATTTGTCAGGTGTTTATGGTTCAGATAGTTTGATATAGTGAGAATATGGAGGAAAAACAGCTCAGTTTCATTCAGAGGCTCAAAAATGTGCAATTTGCTGCAGATGCTGATATTTATATGACATTCTGACGCTTGTAATGTAAATCATATAAATATCACTCATCGTCTTAGTAAGATGACATTTAAATGCTTAGTTTTATGATCAAAGCTCAGTCGTTTTAACACATGTAATGTAATGCAATACAATGATGAACAAATAAACCTTCCTCAAAAGATGATCATCATATTTGATGCACAAGTTTTTCTAATAAATGATGTCTGGATCAAGTAAACCTGCTTTATAGGGTAAGATTAAGGTTAGTAGTGTTTGCTAAAGCTTAGAGATTTGAACAAACCTATCTTTGAATGATAAATCATGTTTGTTATTTTGATTTTTGCCTGGCTGACATATTTACATTGGTAACATCTCAAAACCAAAAATGTTTATGAAAATGCATGCTTCTGCGTCCAGATATTACAACTGCGTGCCTTTCTCCGGGTGCATCATGGTCGGAGCCTCCAGCACGTGTCACTCACGAGTGAAGACCTTCGAGGAACTTCCTCTGGAAATGACATCACACAAGACACATCATGTACGACTAAGACCTGAAATATATACAGTGTTTATTGGCTGAAGGATGTCAGCATCTGTGTGTTTTTGTGTGTCTACAGGACAGCCAGACAGACAGTGGGATGGTTCTGGCGTCAGATGAGCTGGAGAGGTTTGAGCACAAGCACAGAGGGGCCATGTTGAAAAAGTAGGTGAATCGTTTATCATGTGACTGATCGGTTTTCATCCTCTGGAGTGACTTTTTCTCACGGTGCTCTGCAGTGCGTCAGCGGGCCGAAGCACAGAGCGGCTCATCAGTTCTCCGTCGGTCAGCAGCAGCGGCAGCATCAGCACATCACGCCCGCCCTTCTTCAGCCAACTCTCAGGCCAAACCTTCTACAACAACGAGTACGGCCAGCTGTCTGAAGAGGGCGTCAGCGACTTCTTCTCCTCCTCGGATCAGGCCTGCCCGGCAACCTCCAACCTGTAACAGCACTGATTGGCCAGTCATATCCCGGCCCCGCCCCTCTCACCACTAACTGAACTGATGTGTAGCTTTGTAAAGTTCTCTCAGCAGCCACTGGGTGGCACCATTATGTCAAATTCAAAACAAAAAAGTATTTTAACACCTTAGTTACATATATCTTTATATATATAAAGAGTAAACTTCTTTTTATTTGTACAAAAAAAAGACAAAAGAGCCAGAATGGAAAAAAAAATAAATAAAGGAATATATCTTCTTTTGACTGATTTCTTGATATATATATATATATATATATATTTTTTTAATTATAATATTTAATTATATTGTTAGTTTCCTTGAGGGAAAAAAGTTTATTTTATTACAAGAAAATATTATTATTAAGGAAAATGAAAAACTGAAAGGACTCATTTAAAGGATTAGTTCACTTTAAAATGATTTACTCACCCTCAAGTCATCCTAGGTGTGTTTGACTTTCTTCTGTCAGACAAACACATTCAGAGTTATATTAATAATCATCCTGACTAGCTTTATAATGGCAGTTCACTGACACCTCCTGTTTGAAGTTCAAAAAAGTGATTTCATCCATCATAAACGAACTCCACACGGCTCTGGGAGGTTAATAAAGGCCTTCAGACATGAAGCGATGCGTTTGTGTTAGAAAAATAACCATATTAACACTTTATAAAGTAAAATAGCTTCCGCCAGGTCGCCTTCTGTATTCAACGTAAGAAGAAAGCGTAACTGATGTCGTGTCGTAGCGTAGCGAGAGATGTTACACTTTCTTCTTAAAGGGATAGTTCACCTAAAAATGAAAATTCTGTCATCATTTACTCAACCTCAAGTTCCAATTCTGTATAAATTTGTTTCTTCTGTTGAGCGCAAAAGAAGACATTTTGCAAACAGTCGATGGACCCCATTGACTTCCTTAGTATGGAAAGATATATATATATATATATTATGGGGTCCATCAACTGTTTGGTTACCGACATTCGTTAAAATATCTTCTTTTGTGTTCAGCAGAAGAAAGTAATGGAGCTACTTGAAGTTAATGATGACAGAATTTTCATTTTTGGGTGAACTATCCCTTTAAGTTGAAGTGATTAGTCGTTCATTTTGAACGAATCTTTCAATGAACAACGAATTGTCTCAGAGAGCGATTCGTTCGTTTCGTGTTGACAGCGCATGCGCAACACCCCATAGGTTCTGTACAGGAAACAGAAATGATCAGTTCACCTCTCGAGTCTTCGGGTTCGAGTCGTTCGTTCATCACGTCACAATCCCACAGGCTGAATGCAGGAAATGATTCATTTTACAATAAGACTGGACATACTGGTCAAATATTTGTATAAAAAAGGCATAACAAATGTTAATTGTACATATCTTTTGATAATTATGACACAATCAATAGTAATACGAATGTATTTGTTGCGAGACACTGAGGCGGGAAGCGGTCACGTGACAAAAGAACGACTCGAGAGGCGAACTAATCATTTCTGTTTCCGGTATTGCAATACACATTGGGTCATCACGGCACAGATCAGACACTGACGACGAAATTATCGACTCGAACCCGAAGACACGAGTTGAACTAATCTTTCTGGGGAACAGACGTGATAAATGTGAGGTAACAAAAGAAAGAACGACGCTGATCGCGAGGTGAGGTGAGGTGAGGTGAACTAACGGACTGTCGCGCCTGAATGAATCATTTCTTACTCATAATTTGGCCTTCACGACTGCATTTGCCTATAGTTTAATTTTTATTCCAAATATGATCAACCTTAGCGTAAGTAGTATGTGTTGGGGAATTAACATGGAACATTTTAATTGTATTCTTGAAAATAAAGACTCGTTCATTGTGATAGATTCAAAGATCCGAGTCAGTGAAATGATCTGAACTTCCCGCCACTCGCGCGGTCTGGCGCCAGCTAGTTATTTTACTTCATAAAGCGTTAAATATGGTTATTTTTCTTACACAAACGCATCGTTTCGCTTCAGAAGGTCTTTTTTAACCTCCCAGAGCCGTGTGGAGTTCGTTTATGATGTATGAAAGCACTTTTTTGAACTTCAAACAGAAGGTTTCAGTGCACTGCCATTATAAAGCTTATCAGGATGATTATTAATATTACTCCGATTGTGTTCGTCTGAAAGAAGAAAGTCAAACACACCTAGGATGACTTGAAGGTGAGTAAATCGTGGGGTAATTTTCTTTTCAAAGTGAACTAATCCTTTAATAACCCAATTAAGAAAACAAAAGTCTTATTACTTTGATTCATTTTCAACAATACGGTAAACCTTTATTAAAATCATGAACAAAAAAAAAAACCACTAACCCAAATTTTGACATACAAACAACAAAAACTGGCTGTTGCTGTGGTTTAATCTAACCAAGGTAAACGCACAGAAAACACTGGCGTAGCCCAGATCATCATCCAGTCAGGCTACATTAGATCTGCTAACATGGCAACTCAAGGCTTGAATGATTAAAACAGTGTGAAAAAATAAGCTGAAATGGTTTGTGGCTTCTGTTCTCACTTCTGCTGGCGTGTCAACAGCGCGTCATATATCTGAAACCACACTTACTTTTGTTTTGAACAGGCCAGTATAACCGGTTCTACCAGAACAACACTGACAGGAAACTGCTCTTTACAGCAGGGAACGCTTGACAAGACGTAAACAACACGTTTCCAGCGTAATCTCCAACACAATAAAAGGTTAAACATTAAACCTTACGGCCTGAGGAAATAAAAGTATCATTAAGCCACAAAGTACCTTTATAGACCGACATAAACTTAAACACATTCCTTCAGGAGTCTTTAGTAAAAACATTCATAATTTCCTTTCAGTCAAATGCTTTAAAGCGTTAGCTCACCCAAAAATGAAATTTCTGTCCTTTGTTCATCTTCAGAACACAAATGAAGATATTTTTGATGAGGTTTATGACTTTCAAGGTCCAGAAACTCTTAGTGTGCAAAAAGTATTGTGGTCTCTTGATCCACTTCATCACGTCGACGGTTTTAACCATGTCTTTACTTCCTTTCTGGAGCTTGAAAGTCATAAACCTCATCAAAAATATCTTCATTTGTGTCCTGAAGATGAACGAACGACATGAGGGAGAGGAATTAACGACAGAAATTTCTTTTATCGGTGAACTAACGCTTTAAGAGGGCACAGAAACTCAAATTCAGAGTGCAAAAGACGACCAAAGACGCCGTAAAATAAATCCCAGTAAACCCAGCATGCACTGCTTCATCTCACGAAACACATCCAGCTCAAAGACAATCAATCCAATTTCACGATAATATATTTAACCCCACGTGTATCTGGATCGTTATTCCCCTCATTATGATTGTTATTAGTGTAATGCGGTATGATTATTTAAATCTGCACGTAATCAAGACAAACACTTCCATGAACACACTATGACTAACGGTATAATGTAATAAGAACTGTGGGAATGCACTGGGGAATTGTCATGCAAATAAACCACACACTGCACCGATAATTTTTTGTCCATTTAATTTTGAAGTGCAATATGACCCCAAAATTGACATTTCATAAAACGAACCCCATCACGTCAAGCAGTCCCTACAATCTCTCTGCGTTCGGTTTCATCAAAGTGACACAATGCCTCTTATATAACACTACACACTCGCGTCCGAATGAGGAAACCCTGACAAAAAAACAGGTTCTTTCCACTCAGATCCATCAACATGGCAGTGAAACGAGAAAACCACCTACAAACCCCGAATGAAATCCCTGTTGATTGTATTGATGGTTGGGAGATGAGAAGCCGTCTGAATGAGAAATGATGATCGTGTCTTCCGGGTCAGAGGAGGGTGTAAAGCAGAGGTTTGGCCGGCTTAAATAAAAGACGTGACCGATGGATGCGAGCGAGCAACTCATGACATTTTCCCGATCTGGATTTTCTTCCAGGCTTCAGAGGCTGTGAATATGCAGGAGTCGATGATGCCGGCCACTGTGAACGTCCCGCCGATGATGGCGCAAATCTGAAGACGGACAGAGTCGATGTAAAAATCATTGGAGAGGGAGAGAGAGAGAGAGAGAGAGAGAGAGAGAGACAGCGACTCACAGTGGTGATGAAGCGGTAGAAAGGCTGTCTCCTCTCGGTGTATTTCACTGTGATTGGACTCAGATCGTAGCGAAACCAGATGGCCGGGATGATGCGGCCCGTATGGCTGTACGCCACATACTCCTAGAAAACAACAACACAGAGCACTTCTCATCTTCAGATGTACTTAAAAGATCAACATTAGAGGGAATGATTGAGCTGAATACATGCATCCTTCATATTCAAGGGGGTGAAAGGTTTTACTTCACATAAACCTTCATACCATCATGACCTTCCTGTTAATAAGCGGAGTTTGCACTGGCTGACCAATCAAAGCCAGTACACCTGTGTGCAGTAAAACTACCAAATTATTTTTATTTTTTATCTGTGATCTCTGAAGTTGTTAATCCATGTTATGTTTTTGCCACCAGTCCACATTATTTCAACGTATTTTAGGATTCCTGCTGAAAAACTACATTACCCATGATTCTCATGCAAATTGTGGCAAAGTAAGCTCCGCCCACTCCAATGAAGCACTGAAATAACACGATCAACTCTCTCTGCTCTTAAACTACAATATTTGTGAATATTTATGCATATTTTGCAATAAACATGAGCATTTATATCAAGCTTGTATGTTTATGTTCGGCTATTTCACTTTAATTGCAAAAAAAAGACGTGTGTGTGTATTATATATTCACGCTCTGAACCACAGATTCGAAACAAAAGATTCGTAAAGCTTCAGTGTTTTGAAATCGCTAGATATCGTTTAAAAGTCATTCGTTTTGTTTTTGCGCAAAACAAGTATTTTCGTCGTTTAATAACATTAAAGTTGCTGTAGTCACATGACCTGTTTTAAATATGTTTCAGTATCTTGACATTGAAAGTGTCAATAGAGCCATCAGATTTAATCAAAAATATCTTCATTTGTGTTCTGAAGGTGTAGAACGACACGAGGGAGAGGAACTAATGACTGAAATCTCATTTTTGGGTGAATTAACACTGGCTTTGCCACTCAAATCCGCCAGTGAAACCCATTCAGTGTCAAATATAACTGACCACAATTATGGCCTCATTACTCAACACACAACAGCCCTTGCCCTAAAGCGATAAGTTTAATTAGAAAGATATGAACGTGGCTATAATCATACAGATCAGAGTCTGGACAGACCTTTGACACCACACTCGTTCTTGTGTTTCTCAGTATGTTTACACCCTCTGAATAGGACCCAGCTGACGGCACACAGCTCTCTGGTCACGAACACGGACATAAAACCGCCAGCTGTCCCCGCACATGTGCCCTAAGAGGTGATAAACGCTTGATGGCGCTTAATAAAAGACGGCCATAATTCATCCAGCGTCTAGGGTAACCAGCGCCCATATATTTAGACTTCACACAAGCGTCTCAGATTACCTTGTTTGCCACGGTGTACTGGTAGGAAAACCTCTGCTTCCCTCCCAGGTCCTCGTAAACCGTCGGGACGATCTTGAGAATGTAATCGTGAGACGCTAAAGCTGAAGAAAGACAAATGTGTGGCTTTATTTCTGTGGAAGTTACACAGTCATACAGTGTTTTTCTTGACAGCTTAATGCCCTAGATTGGACGGTAGCTCATTTTGTTGGAGTGATGTAGTTCTGTACGACCTATTTCTGTGCTGTGCTGTTTTGTAATGCGATCGGCGGGACGCTCGAGGGCATCGCGCCTCGACGGCTCTCTGAGTCCACAAACGGACGAGCGTACGCAGTGTGTGCAGCAGCAGAAACTATCATCTGCGCTCAAACTGGGTTTGAATAAAGTCCGGGCTCAAATTCGGCCTGCAACGTGAATGACGCCTCGTGTGGCTGAAACCGTTCGGTACAACCAGTCCCGTTCACACCAAAGACGAGAACTATAACTATAAAGTTAATAATTATTCTAACTCTGAGAATAGCGAAATCCACATCATAACGGAGGAACGATATCTTTCAGAATGATTTTTTCCCCCAAGCTGATCAATGATTGACAGCCAATCAGAATCCACTCAAGCATTTAAAGCGACAGGCGACAAAACTGCAACACGTTCTTATAATAATAAACAGAATGATATCGTATATTGGTGTGCACCTTAATATAGTTATTGTTTTATTTACAGTTATTGTTCTTGACGTGAATGGGCGTAAAAGTGTCCTAAAATAAAAAATATATTTTTTTTATCCCCCAAATATCATGATACTCTACATTATTAGCTACATTAAATTAACAACCACCAACCTAACCAGATATTTCAGCAGATTTATGTTTTTATTCCTGCATGTCTATTACATCCTTTCTTGGTCACATGACATGACGAGCATTTTTCAAATATTAACAAGCAATATAATAAACAATTCTACTAACATTTTACAATAAAGGTTACAAAAAAAAAAGAGTTAAAATAACTAACAATGAAATACTTTAGTCTCCGTTCATTTGAATATTTTACTTTTTATAGAAGTATTAATTGCGCCTCAATGTACGATTTCATAAATAATTGTAATCACAGTTATAATATTCATCTATTCTTTGTTACAACTTTAGAAAGTTGAATGCATTAAAACGCGACCAACAAGCTGCAAGTATTATAACGCATTTTAATTTTGTTCCAATTATTTATGAAAAGATATGAATATCTTTATAATGCGTTCGGCTGTTACTCAACATTATTAAAATCAGAAGTAGCATCTGTTAATGACATGAACGAACAATGAACCAACATTAAATGTAATGCATATTGTTAGTTATCGCATTAAATAACGTTTTGGCCCTCTAACGGTTAAAAAACAAAACTTACATAGTGTCCCTTTAACTAATGGAACGGTATTATAAAGTGTATATTTTTATATTTTTGACTATTTGACAATAAAACGCTCATCATAGAAGAGTCATTGTATGTATGAAGTGCATTTTCAATATCAAACATAATTGTCATTGAGACACACTAGGCTAAATTTCCTTTGCGTACGCCTTTAGAGTCTAAAACTGAAATGAAGAAAGACGTACCATTGGACTGGAGTTTATTGGCTCCACCTAACGCATTAAACGCCCCCTGGACATGCTGAACCTGTAATTGAGCGATATATGACAGTGACTGATTTTACATGGTCCTGTATTTCTTATTGGCTGCGTGACGGACGGACTGCCCAACCTGTAGCTTCTCCCCAAAGGCGAGTTTGTGGATGATGTGGGTCATATCAGGGCTCTGGGGCTGAGCGGTCGCGCTGTGTGTCGACACGTGAAAGTTTCCTGGAACCTGCGGGATAAAACATTAAACGGCCAAACGCATCAGAAGCGGTCGTGAATGACACTTTATATGGCTTCTAGTCTTACAAAGAGCAGTTCCACAGGAAACACCCAACAGAAAGAGTTCGAGTGACGTCAAGCATCTCTTACTTTATTAATACTGAACTCTCCTTCGAAGCGGCATCCGTGGCCGTTGTTAAGAGGCACCTTCATTGAATTCTCTATGTGGCCCACTTCATGCCGCCCCATCTCATCCTGGATGTCCAAACCCACCACTGCAGACACGCCACGACGTGGGCAGAACGGAGGAAAAGAGATACAGACAATTGGAAAGGAGTAATTTCATTTTAATTGTACAAAAGGACACTTTCTCAACAACAGAGATCCCAAAAAGCACAGGGACACTTAAGACATTAGAAAACATACATTTGATCAAATCACTGTACCGTAATTACAGTATTAACTTGACCTTTAATCAAATGTGAAACTTATTTTGATTAACTTATTAATTACATTTAGGGTGCGTTCACACTTGTCATGTTCGGTTCGATTAAAACGAACCCTGGTGCGATTGCTCAGTTAGTGCGGTTCATATGTGAACGCTGCCATCAGAACCCTGGAGTGGACCGAGACCGCTAAAAAGACGGGTCTCGGTCCGCTTCCAAACGAAATCTGGTGCGGTTCGATTGATATATGAACGCAACACAGACCAAAGACATGTAAACGAACCAAAAACAGGACGTGATGTCACAAGAGTCAGCTGATTTGACGACGCGGGAAGATCGGTGTCTCCAAAATGAGTCGAGGGCAAACGAGGAGCGACGAGGAGGTGAAGTTTCTGTTTCTGTGAACAACGGAGGAAATCCTGGAGCTGTTTTGAGTGTTTTGAACATTTTATGAGCTCTTCGTAAGTTCTCAGCTGGTGAAAATAAAGCATTTGTTCACGCATAAAATGATGGTGTTTAATCCAGAACACAGTGTTGTTTTGAATGTTCGGTAAGCGAGCTCCGTCGCCAAATATACGTCATAAAAGCCGACCAATCAGGTCGTGACCGTATCCCTGTGCCTTTGGTTCGGTAACTTAAAGTTCGCTGTTAAAAATGCCAGTGTGAACGCTAAGAGGACCAGGACTATATGATTTGTTTTTTGGTCCGGATCAAACGAACCAAACCAACCGAACTACAAGTGTGAACGCAGCCTAAGTTTGACTTAAGTGTCCAAATACTTTCAGCATGTTAATTAAAAAGGAAAAGAGCATCTAAAACAGTTCCTGGTAGATGTGAAGCTGGAAAAACAGTGCTCTCAATAACAAGATGAAAATAGTCTGGTGATTAAGGTCATGATGGGTTTGGATGACATTTGAGAGTTATGGCAGATTTTCAGAGATTGAATTTGAGTGTATGGCTTTAGTAGACGTGAACACTTCTATGAAATCTTTATGACCCATTGGTATTAAGGACCCATCTTTATTCCACCTGGTATTAAGATGCGTTTTGGTCGATCGGATCACAAGTGGACGACGCTAAACACAGGTGTAAACGGGGGCTAAAGCGTTTTCATTGCTTTTTTGAATGTGTTCAAACAGCCACTAAAACCGTCTACTGACCCAAAGCGAACACATTATGGGAAGAGCTCCAGCCAGACGGGATTTAAACTTTGTCGGCTGAAGACCCGAGTTTGGTTTGAAGATGAAAAGAGCACAATGTTCTTCTCCATTCCTGATTTCTAACACACTCTCACAGCGTTCGGCTGGTCTTGTCAAGCTGCTGCTCTCTGTGCATCTTCGTTTGTAAATTGCATGAGCTTATTTCATCCATTAGATCGAAAGATCTGAAAAAACCCGTCCACAGACACTCCACTCGAGAAATCAGGTCAGAAGTGGTTGAAAGTGGACAAAAGAGAGGATTAAAGACCAGGTGTGAACGGGAACGTGTCTGCCTCGTCCACTTGTGACCAGAACACATTTAGGTGGTCTAGAGTGTTTTTGGATCTTGAGGATATGTGACCAAGTTATTTTAAGGTGAACTATCCCAAAACAAGTGCATGATGCAATAAAAATCATTATGCACATCTGTTTATTTGACCTTTCACAGCTAAGAAATAAAACACCCAGACAGTGTGACGTAGCAGATCCTGACGCTTCTAGGAGAATCTTGTCCTGCTGCCCGATACTATTTTAAGACTGCCTTCCTAAATGGGCGAGAAAGCAACGCTGGCTCTTTACTCCCATGACGACAGGTGAGATTACGATTCATGATCTCCAAAGTGCAAAAAAATAAAGGCCAGCCAGAAACTGAAGGGAAAAATGATTCCATTGAACGTTTTCCAGAGCGTTTGACGATTTCCAGAGAACGAAACCACTGACGTTGCCCGGATCGCTCATTACTGATCTTTAAAGACTTGAACCATGACATCTGCTGTTTAGACTCGACCCAGTAAACTATAACCACATGATCTCGGAGTAAATGTGCAAATGGAAACAATTAATTGCCTTTTTAAGTGTAATTTGACGTGACCAGAATACTAAAGGTCTTCTCAGCGAGCGAAGAGAGGAAAAAGCATCCACGTTTTCCACATAAACACACCCGTGTTGAAAAGTGGCGCACGATGTGTAAACTACTTTAGCACAGTAATACTAACGATATGAAAAAATGTAGTTTTATGGAAAACATCATGACATCATCAATTGTCAGTAACTACGGAACAAATTTGAATGTCTTATTATGACTACTGATTAATTCATACAATGCGCTATTACTGCACTTACAATCAGAGTGAAGAAAGTGAGCAAAAAAGGCCAGTAAAAAACCACTAGGCAACCAACCACAGCACCTTAGCAACCACTCAAAAATATTTCAATGCCCTAGCAACCAGTCTAATACCCAAGCGGGCAACACTTTCATGGGAAATACCCACTCACATGTTCTTCTGAAAAGGTAAAACTCGACATCTACTTGAGCTTCTGACGCTGGTAATGACGTCATCATTCAGATCACAGCTTCTCTTCATGACTCATAACAAGGGCAGAAAAACTTGGGTTTCAGTCATATTCGCTCCATTTAAAAGAAAAACGTCTTCCATAATAGTCAAAACCTCTATTTCTCACCCATGAGAGCGGCTCATGATGTTGTTCTGAACATAGTTTGGCCTTTGTGTAATGTGTGTGAAACAGCCAGTTGTGAATGTCTGTCCAAACATTTGAGGATCTGTCCAAAAGTCACATCAGCTGACCACAATTCCTCTGAGGGTGCAGACATTCAGAAACAATCCTTAAGTCCTTAGGTCACTTTCCAAACATTTTTTTTTGGGTCAAAGAAGTTTAACTGCTTCTATGTCGGTTTAACTGCTGCTTCTATGTCGGTTTAACTGCTGCTTCTATGTCGGTTTAACTGCTGCTTCTATGTCGGTTTAACTGCTGCTTCTATGTCGGTTTAACTGCTGCTTCTATGTCGGTTTAACTGCTGCTTCTATGTCGGTTTAACTGCTGCTTCTATGTTGGTTTAACTGCTGCTTCTATGTCGGTTTAACTGCTGCTTCTATGTCGGTTTAACTGCTTCTATGTCGGTTTAACTGCTGCTTCTATGTCGGTTTAACTGCTGCTTCTATGTCGGTTTAACTGCTGCTTCTATGTCGGTTTAACTGCTTCTATGTCGGTTTAACTGCTGCTTCTATGTTGGTTTAACTGCTGCTTCTATGTCGGTTTAACTGCTTCTATGTCGGTTTAACTGCTGCTTCTATGTTGGTTTAACTGCTGCTTCTATGTCGGTTTAACTGCTGCTTCTATGTTGGTTTAACTGCTGCTTCTATGTCGGTTTAACTGCTGCTTCTATGTCGGTTTAACTGCTGCTTCTATGTCGGTTTAACTGCTGCTTCTATGTCGGTTTAACTGCTGCTTCTATGTCGGTTTAACTGCTTCTATGTCGGTTTAACTGCTGCTTCTATGTCGGTTTAACTGCTTCTATGTCGGTTTAACTGCTGCTTCTATGTCGGTTTAACTGCTTCTATGTCGGTTTAACTGCTGCCTCTATGTCGGTTTAACTGCTGCCTCTATGTCGGTTTAACTGCTGCTTCTATGTCGGTTTAACTGCTGCCTCTATGTCGGTTTAACTGCTGCTTCTATGTCGGTTTAACTGCTGCTTCTATGTCGGTTTAACTGCTGCCTCTATGTCGGTTTAACTGCTGCTTCTATGTCGGTTTAACTGCTGCCTCTATGTCGGTTTAACTGCTGCTTCTATGTCGGTTTAACTGCTGCCTCTATGTCGGTTTAACTGCTGCTTCTATGTCGGTTTAACTGCTGCCTCTATGTCGGTTTAACTGCTGCTTCTATGTCGGTTTAACTGCTGCCTCTATGTCGGTTTAACTGCTGATTCTATGTCGGTTTAACTGCTGCTTCTATGTCGGTTTAACTGCTGCTTCTATGTCGGTTTAACTGCTGCTTCTATGTCGGTTTAACTGCTGCTTCTATGTCGGTTTAACTGCTGCTTCTATGTCGGTTTAACTGCTGCTTCTATGTCGGTTTAACTGCTTCTATGTCGGTTTAACTGCTGCTTCTATGTCGGTTTAACTGCTGCTTCTATGTCGGTTTAACTGCTGCTTCTATGTCGGTTTAACTGCTGATTCTATGTCGGTTTAACTGCTGCTTCTATGTCGGTTTAACTGCTGCTTCTATGTCGGTTTAACTGCTGCTTCTATGTCGGTTTAACTGCTGCCTCTATGTCGGTTTAACTGCTGCTTCTATGTCGGTTTAACTGCTGCTTCTATGTCGGTTTAACTGCTGCTTCTATGTCGGTTTAACTGCTGCCTCTATGTCGGTTTAACTGCTGCTTCTATGTCGGTTTAACTGCTGCTTCTATGTCGGTTTAACTGCTGCTTCTATGTCGGTTTAACTGCTGCTTCTATGTCGGTTTAACTGCTGCTTCTATGTCGGTTTAACTGCTGCTTCTATGTCGGTTTAACTGCTGCTTCTATGTCGGTTTAACTGCTGCTTCTATGTCGGTTTAACTGCTGCTTCTATGTCGGTTTAACTGCTTCTATGTCGGTTTAACTGCTGCTTCTATGTCGGTTTAACTGCTGCTTCTATGTCGGTTTAACTGCTTCTATGTCGGTTTAACTGCTGCTTCTATGTCGGTTTAACTGCTTCTATGTCGGTTTAACTGCTGCTTCTATGTCGGTTTAACTGCTGCTTCTATGTCGGTTTAACTGCTGCTTCTATGTCGGTTTAACTGCTGCTTCTATGTTGGTTTAACTGCTGCTTCTATGTCGGTTTAACTGCTGCTTCTATGTCGGTTTAACTGCTTCTATGTCGGTTTAACTGCTGCTTCTATGTCGGTTTAACTGCTGCTTCTATGTCGGTTTAACTGCTGCTTCTATGTCGGTTTAACTGCTGCTTCTATGTCGGTTTAACTGCTGATTCTATGTCGGTTTAACTACTGCTTCTATGTCGGTTTAACTGCTGCTTCTATGTCGGTTTAACTGCTGCTTCTATGTCGGTTTAACTGCTGCTTCTATGTCGGTTTAACTACTGCTTCTATGTCGGTTTAACTGCTGCTTCTATGTCGGTTTAACTGCTGCTTCTATGTCGGTTTAACTGCTTCTATGTCGGTTTAACTGCTGCTTCTATGTCGGTTTAACTGCTGCTTCTATGTCGGTTTAACTGCTGCTTCTATGTCGGTTTAACTGCTGCTTCTATGTCGGTTTAACTGCTGCTTCTATGTTGGTTTAACTGCTGCTTCTATGTCGGTTTAACTGCTGCTTCTATGTCGGTTTAACTGCTGCTTCTATGTCGGTTTAACTGCTGCTTCTATGTCGGTTTAACTGCTGCTTCTATGTCGGTTTAACTGCTGATTCTATGTCGGTTTAACTACTGCTTCTATGTCGGTTTAACTGCTGCTTCTATGTCGGTTTAACTGCTGCTTCTATGTCGGTTTAACTGCTGCTTCTATGTCGGTTTAACTACTGCTTCTATGTCGGTTTAACTGCTGCTTCTATGTCGGTTTAACTGCTGCTTCTATGTCGGTTTAACTGCTTCTATGTCGGTTTAACTGCTGCTTCTATGTCGGTTTAACTGCTGCTTCTATGTCGGTTTAACTGCTGCTTCTATGTCGGTTTAACTGCTGCTTCTATGTCGGTTTAACTGCTGCTTCTATGTTGGTTTAACTGCTGCTTCTATGTCGGTTTAACTGCTGCTTCTATGTCGGTTTAACTGCTGCTTCTATGTCGGTTTAACTGCTGCTTCTATGTCGGTTTAACTGCTTCTATGTCGGTTTAACTGCCCTACATAAAATTAATAGCCACCATCTATTAAGTCACAATAGGAAAAAAAAGTCATGTAACACAATCATTTACGCAAACATGACACATCAAGCATTATTTGGCAAATCCTTGTGCAGATCCATTACCAAACATGAAACGGCATTTCCTCACACGCTTGCTCATGTAAGACCATTTGATTTCCCGTTGAGTTTCAAAACGTCTACCCTAATCCTTCAGTGAGAAAACCCACACAATACGTCTCAAAACGAGACTTTTATATGTGGGAGGTCATGGTGCGTCGTTTCCCATCATAATCTACGTCAGCGAATTAAGATCACAGTTCAACTGCTAATGAAAAAAACCCAGTCATAACATGTCAACAAAAGATGATGTGATATACATGTGGATGGAAAAACATCATTCAGAAGAGTATTTATGTATTTTATGTATATACTCACAATCACAGTGTAAGTTTGGCAAACTGATGTTTAAACTCACATCTATCTTCCCCCCACTGTCCTTATCAGGGTCATCCACATACAGTTCATTTACTCTGTAAAACACACATGAAAACATTAAACTCAGCATGAAACTTAGTTCCCAGCAGCATTAGGCAACTGTAAAGGTCATCAGCTAAAATTAAATATCCAAGTTTGACAGTAAAATGCCAAAATTGCAATGTTCGTTTCCTCACTTCCCCCCGTGAACACATGAAAGAAGTTGACAAACACACAACAAAGTCTATGTCCGGTGTCAAACTGAGGTTACAGCGGTGCGACCGGAGTCAAAAAGTCAAGTGTGAAAACATTTCATAATAAACATTTTACTAATTAAAAACATCAAGTAGTCTAACCAGGAAAAAAAGTTAAGAAACGCACTTTTCACAGGATATTTTTTTAAATATCCCAACTCATTTTTAAAGTTCACCCATTTATAGAAACAACTTTTTCCATTTCATAAAAAGCTCAAATCACAAGATATTTTTAATGATCTCGGTGACATAATTTCCTGTTTTAAGTCTTTCCCGTCACTGCATCAAAATAGCTACACATTGACACAAACGTTTTCAAATATTAATATTTTCAAACTTATTTTAAACGATACACTGTAAAAAAAATCCAACTTGCAAAAAGTTGTAATAACTATCATCTATTAGTTAACTGGACAATAAAACTAAAAAAAGTTGACTTAACAAGTTGGTTCAAAAATTGTCTGATCAACTTAATTTGAATTGTTGACTGGACACACACATGCAAGTTTACAAGCACACTTGTTGGTTTGGTAAACCCAACTTGAAAAAGGTTCAAATGACTGGTTTTGTTGTGTTGGCTCAGCAAAAATCTCTGTAAAAGTCAGTTTAACTATGTTTAATACATTTATTCAACCTAAACCAAGTTTCTTTCCATAAACTTAAAAGGTTTAGTTTTGTGAACAAGGTTTTGCAAGTTCTAAAAAAATCCTAAAAAACTTCTGCCAACTTATTATTGAAGTTAAGTTAGAAACTGCCCTCCCACTAGCAAATACTAATTTTGGAAAATAAAATGCAACCATTTGTTCATGGGACAGTGTAGAAAAATGTTTTTTTTTTTTTTTTGAACTCACCATTTTGGTGGATGGTGTTTCCTTCACTTCATTTATATTATTGTATTGTATTGAAATCACAGTTCATATATTTGTATGCAACTGAACTTCACAATCCATATATATAATTATATATATGAATAACATGACCATCTTAATTTATGCCAGTTAATGATCATTAACGGTAGCACTTATAAACACACAAACAGTTGGAAACTTAAGTGGGTTGATTATCAATCATCAATTTGTGACAATATTGTGTCATTGAATATACTTGAGTCACAGACTTCAACATTCAGCATGCTAAACACAACGATGGTAACAATTAAATTACACTGTATCAATTTCCAATAGTATTTTTTCGTTCACTCAACTTCAGACATTGAGTTCTACAGACCAAAAAAGTTTAATTGGCTCAACTTAAAAAGGCTTGTTAAAAAACAGTTGCACTTCTGCGCAAAACTAACAATCTTAAGTTAACCCGATTAAATATTTTTTGTATGACTGACAACTTAATTTCAGTCAGTATAACTGTTTTTTTACAAAAGTTGAGTAAACTCAAAAAAGAGTTGCCTTGAAATTTTAAGTTAAGTCAACTTTTTATTTTTTACAGTGTAATAGTCAAAAAAGGCGAGGAATAAATGGAAATTTAGGGACAAACAGCACAAGAGCAGACGCTCTCAGGCCTCGTTTTTATCATTTTACCTCCTTATTGCGGCCAATGAATCTAAAGTCACAGAAAATAGACGACTTCCTCATTGCATGGAGGATGTGGGTAAGTTTAGACACTAGTTCGGTGTGGGTTAAGGGATCAAAAGTGTAATTATAGATGGAGGGGGTTTTATATATACGCGATATAAAAGCATCAGTTCGTACAAGACACTTGATTTTCAACCATTTCCATTCTTTAAACCAGACCTTTTAGTCTTCATTATAATCTGGCATTTTTTTTTATCAAACCCATACATACATTTCTGTAGCGATGAATCCCGTCAGCTCTGAGAGAAAGAGGAACAACATGAAGACGCAGCAGCATATTGAAACTGAAGGGATAAGAAAAGGTCGAGAAAATGGTTAGTGTTCAAACATTTTCAAGCGAGTGACGTCATTTTTCTAAATGATGTCTGCGCAAAATGATTTCAAAGTCGAAGGCCCGTTACATAAGGCGAATGAATGATCGCTGCTCTGGTTAACGTAATCGTTACCAAGTTCAACATGTGACCAGATGAGTCAAAGCCGCAGAAGCTAGTGCATATTTACATGGAGACGGTCTCCAATGACTCGTGATCACGTGACTCTGTGGTCGACACGTCATCCTCTGACTCTGGTTTGTTCCAGTTTACACAAGCTAATGTTTAGCTAAAGCACAAACAGTAAGGCGTGTCGCTATGACACATCGCTTCAACAGGGGTTATATCACTCGTTCCACTTTAATGAAGATAATACTGAGAAACATTTAATGGTTACACTTTTATTTTAAGTCGTCTTTGTTACGTTGTAAATATACATTGAGTGATTATTAAGTAATTATTATAGGATTAGGGTTGGTTGGATGTCATTTTGTATCATTTATAGTTATTACTATTGTAACAACATGATTTAATAACACTTACAATTCCATGTAAATGATTGATTTTACTTTCGGTAACACTTTACAATAAGGTTCATTAGTTAACATGAACTCATAATGAACTGCACTTATACAGCATTTATTAATCTTTGTTAATGTTCATTTCAACATTTACTAACACATTATTAAAATCTTGTTAACTAACATTAACAAACAATGAACAAATGTATTTTCATTAACTAACGTTAACGGAGATTAGTAAATATAATAAGTGTTTGCTCATGGTTAGTTCATGTTAGTTAATACACTAACTAATGAACCTTATTGTAAAGTGTTACTTTACTTTTAATGTAACCGTTGATTAAATCACAATGCTGCCCTTTTTTATTATTATACGTTCACACCGTTGATTGAATCGAAGAGACTCTATTGATTTTTCTTTCCTGTTTGGGTTTGGTTAACTCTAAGGAAAAAGTGCATTATCTCACCAGAAAGCCATGTGTGTTTATCTTTCAAACCGCTCACATTTACCCTTATTCACCAAACCGGTTTAGATATTTAGGTCGTGTTCAGGGCTGGTCTCAGCAAACATGACTAAACTTTAAGTAATTGACTCGAGGCCAAAACAACAAAGGACAGAAGCACAATAACGAGTGTATCGGGTCATCGTGAGTCAAACGGCAACACCTCGCATTACAAACATCCATCCTTTTCAAATCACGAGGGAATGATGAGACATTCGTCCAGGACAACGGTTCGGAAACTACAACTGAGTCAGCGGTTGTGGATCGAAGCAGGAATGTTGGTGTGGAAGCGGCAGATGAGCAAAAAAGGCTATAAAAGCCAGTGCCGGAGGAAGCGAATTATGGGTGGATTGGAGTGGATGAGGGTCTAAATAAGCATTATAAAGATCAGCACTCACTGAACGCTCCGGTATACGTGGGCTGCGTGAGATCCTTGGGCACTTTCCTGTAGATATCGAACCTGGAAGGAAGAGAAAGAGAGGGAGAGGGGAAGAAAAGAAAGGTAAACATGGTGTGGGAAGTGTGTGAGAAAGCACATTGTGTTCCCGGCGCATTACAGAGCGGCTCAGGAATGCCAAGTATGGGCCGCGATCCCAGACGCAACAGTCTGGAGCGACCCCCGCTCCCGGAGTCACACCTCACAGTCACGACCCTCACCGACTGACCGCCGAGACCGACAGAGAGCGTTTCAAAACCACATAAAACAACATACTTTTACTTGCAGTTTTGGTTTCCTTTCATTTCAACACCCTCAAACGTCAAGAAATCAGGGTTACATTTATTTCTATAGCGCTTTACACTAGATTGTTTCAAAGCATTAATAACGTATATCGTAAAATTAATAAATTATGAAATTCAATCACAGCTGTAAAAGACAGAAGACAACAGTGTTTTTATTCAGCTCAGGTGATAATATTATAATATTAACTGTCTTTTAAGCCTTAACTGATCAAGCCTTTTTTAATTGCAGTAATAAGAATGACTATTACATGACAATAACTACTAGATAGAGTTTATCAAGACAAACTAAAGTTGACTTGAAATTAAAAAAAAAAAATTATATATATATATATGTGTGTGTGTGTGTGTGTGTACAGGGCTGGGTCGGTTACTTTTAAAATGTATTTCACTACAGATTACAAAATACATGCTTTAAAAAGTCATTTGTAACGTATTTCGTTACATTACTCAAGTTTAGTAACTTAATCTAAATACTTTAGAATACTTTGGAATACTAATAAGTGTGGAACAAACACAAAAAAGGGAATTGCAAGTTTTTATCTCACAATTCTGACTTTTTCCCTCAGAATTGTGTGATATAAAGTTGCAATTGTGAGTTATAAAGTCAGAATTATGAGATATAAACTCACAATATTGAGAAAAGTCAGAATTATGAGATATAAACTCACAATATTGAGAAAAGTCAGAATTATGAGATATAAACTCACAATATTGAGAAAAGTCAGAATTATGAGATTTAAACTCACAATATTGAGAAAAGTCAGAATTATGAGATATAAACTCATACTAAATTCACAATTGCAAGAAAAAAAATTAGTATTAGTAGCAAGTTTATATCTCCCAATTCTGACTTTATAACTTGCAATTATGAGAAAAAGAAGTCAGAATTGTGAAATGCAAACAAAAAAAACTAATTCTGAGAAAGTTGCAGTGACGAGTGAATTATAAAATGACTCACAAAACATGAAAACAGTCGTGGATCATCAGGTCATGACAGGACAGTTCAGTTCACAGTTGGGCTTTTTTTTTTTATAAATTCAGTGATTTTGTCTTGTTCAGGACAGAACTAAATAAAAATAACAACATTTTTATGATCCTCTTAAAAGTATTAAAATGTTGATGAAACTTAACTCCTCTTTTTCAGACGGTCAGAGTCAAAGAATCACCAACCGCTGTTTAAATGACATTAAAACTCAAAGTAATCACTTTGGTAATCTAAAACACTTTTCAGATGTAACTGTAATCTGATTACCACCCATTTAAAATGAAACACAGTTACTCACATTTTGTATTTTAAATACGTAACTGAGTTACTTGTATTTCGTTACTCCTCAACCCTGTGTGTATATATATAAGTATTTATTAACAGAAAAGAAACAATCCTCGGTTCGTTTGAGACGACACCAAGAAAGAAGTGAGCGGTCCGTGTGTAACACGAGTCCCTTCAGGAATGCGTCCAATCCCTGACTTTTTAAGGAGCTCCCAAACAAAGCCAAACTCTCTAGCTCAGAGTCTTGTGCCCTTTTTCGGCTCTGAAACCTTCACGGCTACATCAGCGCTGCCCTCAAAAACACATCTGTGAACATTTCATGCAGTGAAATGACCCGACTGACGCAATGCTGGAGGGGGGAGAGGGGCCGGCTTCCTGTCGAAGCAGACGCCCTGCAGTTTCTCCGCTTCATACGGTTCACGGTGTTCTGTCAGAAGCGCTCACAGGATGTAGAAGGTAACCCTATTGTGTGAAACAGGACACGCTGTTCTTAAACCGCATTGACGTCTTCACTCGAATGCTGTGCAAGAACTGAATTGGAACTGAAGAGTACAGACTGGCCTCGGAGCATTTCAATAGTTTCATATTTTGTGTCTAATGCAAACATGTCCAAATACTGTATGAAACTGCTCACTTTCTAACTACTTAAACCTCACTATGACTCGCACTTTAACACAATCTTGTCTGTTTTCTCTCAGTCATTTAAGCTTTTCTGGA